>PVHX01010673.1:0-68622 GCA_004024805.1 Geosciurus inauris | reverse complement strand
GTTTTAGTGATTCACCCAATTTATTGTGGTTATAATAGTTTATTTCTTTTTATGAGGATGTTTGGAGTTAATACATTTTGCTTATTCACTAAATCCTTGATGGACATTGTGGTCATTTATAATTTTCAGCTACTATGAAAAGAGCAGAAGTAAAATTCAAAAAGTCCTGTGCTAATATTGTATAGGCATGCATCACTTTATATTACCTGATTAAATAACTAAGGATAATGTGTGTGTATAGAAAGTATCTATTTTTATTTAAGTTTTAATTATTTTTCATGCTACCTATGAAATATTTACTTTTGACAAGTTTGCAACATTTGCTTTTCTTCTTTACTTTTTCTCTCTAAAAGTGGAATAATTTATGTTTAAAGTTTTGTATGTGATATTTTTTCAAGCTAAGTTTTGTATATGATGAGAAGTGACAGAACATTTTCTTCCCTAATAGATATCTGCTTGTTCTTGTACAATTTATTGAAGATAAATTTTATTCATATTCCCATTACTCTAACACCTTTATCAAAACTGAATTGACTACATATGCAATGTGGGTATCAATTCCGGATTCTTTCTTCTATTTCATTGAGCAACATCCTTACTCCTATTCCAAAGTATCTTGATACTTTACTATAAAGCTACAGCTTTATAGTAAGTCATGGAATCGAGTAGTGTACATCCTCCAAAATTTTTTGCTCTTCCCAAATTCTTTTGGGTATTCTATGTCTTGCATATTTCTACAAACTTTATACTTAGATTATTAATTTATACAAAAGAATTTTTGGTTTTTCATTGGAATTTCAAAGGGTCTATAGACCTCTTGGGAGAGAGTTTGCATTATGACCATCCATAAACATGTCCCATCTCTAATTTATAGAAATAATTTTAAATTTCTCTTAGAAATGCTTATAGGTTTTAGTTAGTATTTTTCAATTATTTCATTAAGTCAAGTTTTCATTAAATTTAATTTGTTTCATTAAATTCAAATTTTCATGTGTTTTATTATAAATGTTATATTTTAAATTTCAGTTCTGAATTTTGTTACTGTTATTTAGAAATACAATTGATGGTAGCATGATAACCTCAGACATAGGGGTTTTTCTAATTCATTCTTCTGTTATAGAAGTATTTTGTGGAATTTCTAGTTTATTCTAAAATGCATAATAGCATTATCTAAAAATAAAGACACATTCAGTTGTATTCTTTTTGATTGCCTTACTGAATGGCTATTTCTTTGAGAAAAATTGTTAAATAGAATTACTGAGAGTCATGTTCTTTGTCTTATTCCCTATCTTAGTGGGACAAGATTCACTCTTTGAGGATTATTCATTATCCTATATATAGATTTTTCTTAAATTGATAAAATTCCATTCTAATTTTTGTTTGCTCAGAGTTTTATCATGAATAGGTGTTGACATTTTGACAAATTATTTTTATGTATCCATTGAAATGATTATCCACTTTTTTCTTTTGTTAACTTTATAAGCTGTATTTATGTGTCTTAAATTTTAAATCAGACTTGCAGTTGTAAAATAAATCATAAATGGTCATGGTATATTATTCTTTCACTGTTTTTCAAGTAACTAAGATGTAGTTAACAATTTCACATCTATACTCATAAAGAATATTTTCAAAGGACGAATAATCTTGTTTTGTGATACTAAAATAAATATTCTTTTTTTTGAGCATCCAGAAATTATTTTATTTTTATAAATACCTAGGTAAAGTTATATACACAGAAAAGAAACAATTTGAGAAGTATACCAGAAGAGAAGCTGTAAGGACTGTCACATGGTAAATGTGGAGAAGAAAATAACACAGCAAAGAAAGGGAAGAATAAATGTCTGTCTCTTCAGTAGCCACAGCAATTTTGAATATTATAAAATAAACGTGCTTTTGTGCAGGCAAGAGGAAGAATGAAAGGTTATAACTTTGTAACAGGTGTAAGATTTTGAAGGTGGTCTTGTAGACGTGATATGGCTGCTTGTGGGGGTGTCATTTTTTAGGATTTATCAAACCTAGTACCAATTTTTTTTTATATTTAATTTATTTATTTTTTCTATTTAGGCTTACATGATAACAGAGTGTAATTTGATTCATTGTACATAGATAGAGGATAACATATCAATTCTCTAGTTATAAGTTGTATAGAATCACAAAATATATGCAGTCATACATAAAGTTAGGGCTATGATGACCATCATATTCCACCACCTTTACTGTCCTCATACCCCTCCCCCCTTACACCCCTGTGAACAGAGTTCCGCCATTGTTCCCATGACCTTCCCCACATTATGGATCAGCATCCACTTATCAACGAGTACATTCAGCATTTGGTTTTATGAGATTGGCTTACTTCACTTAGCATGATATTCTCTAACTCCATCCATTTACCTGCAAATGCCATGATTTTATTCTCTTTTATTGCTGAATAATATTCCATTGTGTATATATACCACAGTTATCAAGAATACAAACAACAATAAGTGTTGGTGAGGTTGTGGGGAAAAAACCACATTCATACATTGCTGGTGGAACTACAAATTGGTACAACCAATCTGGAAAGCAGTATGGAGATTCCTTAGAAAACTTGGAATGGAACCACCATTTGAACCTGCGATCCCACTCCTCTGTCTATACCCAGAAGACTTAAAAACAGCAAACTACAGTGCTGCAGCCACTTCAATGTTTATAGCAGCTCAATTCACAATAGCTAAACTGTGGAACCAACCTGGATGCCCTTCAATAGATGACTGGATAAAGAAACTGTGGTATATAAAATAAATATTCTATTAGTAATCTTTTTAAAAATGAATCTATTTTATTTTTAATTTATTTTATTTTATTTTTGACACAAATGAAGCACAACTTTTCATTTCTCGGGTTGTAAATGATGTAGAGTCACACTAGTCATACAATCATATCTGTACATAGGAGTAATAATGCCCACCTCATTCTACCATCTTCCCCCTCCACACAGACTCCACCTCCATTCTCTGCTCAATCCAAAGTTTCTTTCTTGCCCCCACTCCCATGATGAATCAGCATGATCCCCTTATCAGAGTAAAGATTTGGCCTTTGGTTTTTTGGGATTGGCTTACTTTGCTTAGCATGATATTCTCCACCTCCACCCATTTACCTGAAAATGTCATAATTTCATTCTTCTTTAAGGCTAAGTAATATTTCATTGTGTATATAAAGCACAGTTTATTTATTCATTCATCTATTGAAGCCCCACATCCTTGCCAGCATTTATTGTTGCTTGAATTCTTGATCATTGCCATTCTGACTAGAGTGAGATGAAATCTTAGTTTTGATTTGCATTTCTTTAATTGCTAGAGATGTTGAATATTTTTTCATATATTTGTTAACTGATTGTATATCTTCTTCTGAGAAGTGTCTGCTCATTTCCTTAGCCCATTTATTAATTGGGTTAGTTGTTTGTTTTTTTTTTAAATATTTATTTTTTAGTTGTAGGTGGACACAATATTTTATTTTTATGTGGTGCTGAGGATCGAACCCAGTGCCTCCCGCATGCTAGGCAAGCACGCTACCACTGTGCCATAACCTCAGCCCCGGGTTAGTTGTTTTTTTAGGGTTAGGTTTTTTTGAGTTCTTTACATATCCTGGCGATTAGTGCTCTATCTGATGTGCATGTGTTAAAAATTTTCTCCCATTCTGTAGGCTCTCTCTTCACCTCATTGATTGTTTCTTTTGCTGAGAAGAAGCTTTTTAGTTTGAGTCCATCCCATTTATTGAGTCTTTATTTTATTTCTTATGCTTTCAGAGTCTTGTTAAGGACATGAGGTCCTAAACTGACCTGATGAAGATTTAGGCCTGCTTTTTCTTCTATTACGGGCAGAGTCTCTGGTCAAATTCTAGGTCCTTAATCATTTTGCTGCATATGGATTTCCAATTTTCCCAGCACCATTTGTTGAAGAGGCTATCTTTTCTCTAATGTATGTTTTTGGCGCTTTTGCCTAGTATGATATACTATTTATATGGGTTTGTCTCTGTGTTCTCTATTCTGTACCATTGGTCTACATGTCTGCTTTGGTGCCAATACCATGCCGTTTTTGTTACTATAGCTGTGTAGTATTGTGATGTAGTATTTAAGGCCTGGTATTGTGATGCCTCCTGCTTTACTTTTTTTGGTAAGGATTGCTTTGGCTATTCTGGGTTTCTTATTTTTCCAAACAAATTTCATGATTGCTTTTACTAGTCCTATGAAGAATGTCATTGAGATTTTAATAGAAATTACATTAAATTAGTATAAAGATTTTGGTAGCATTAGTAAACTTTTAATATTCTCATACTCTTATTAATCTTCTAATAGTCTTATTCTCTTACTAATATTCTAAGTTTTATAGCCTCTCTTATTAATAGTCTCCATTTATTTTCTAAAATCCTCTAATTAATCTTCTAATTTTTATACTGTCCCTATTATATCTCCTTAATTATTATTATTATTTTTGTACCAGGGTTTGAACTCAGGGGCGTTTTAACACTAAGCCATATCTCCCCGCCCTTTTAAATATTTTATTAGGGCCAGAGTCTTGTTAAGTTGCACAGGGCCTCACTAAGTTGCTGAGGCTGGTTTTGAATTTTCATTCCCCCTGCTTCAGCCTCCTGAGTCCCTGAGATTACAGGTGTGCACTACTGCACCTGGCAAAAGGGCATCTGATTTATGTATTAATTTCTGTCAATTTTTGGTTCATGCATTTTGAACATATATTTCTCTTTGTGCCTTTTTGAAATGTGTTTTTGTGTTTCTTCTTCTCTGACAACTTTTAAGATTTTCCTTCTTTTAGTAGTTTTGAGTAATTTGATTATGCTGTCTTTCTGTGCTTTTGTTTATGCTTGCATGCATCTACTGATATCTCTGACTATATGAGTCTGTCATTTTCATGCAGTTGTAATATTTTCAGCCATTCTCATTTCAGACATTTGTCATGGATATATCTCTCAACTTGAACTCTGTGGCACTCCTTAAAAATCCAATTACAGATATGTGCTTTTCCTCATTCAATTTCTCAGTGCTTTGGGTTTTTTTTTTCAAATTTGATTTTGATCAACTTGTTTTGTTTTGTTTTTTTGGTACTGGGGATTGAACTCAGCAGCACTGGACCACTGAGCCACATCCCCAGCCCTATTTTGTGTTTTATGTAGAGACAGGGTCTCACTGAGTTGCTTAGCACCTCATTGTTGGTGAGGCTGGCTTTGAACTCGTGATTCTCCTGTCTCAGCCTCCCTAAATGCTGGGATTACAGGCTTGCGCCACCGCACCCGTCTGATCAACTTGTTTTTATTACCTCTTTTCACTCATTGAACTTTTGTTTGTATTAAGTTAGAACTATCTAATTTATTTAAACTAAGACATTATTTTCAATCTCTAGAAATACTTTATTGGTTTCTTATATCATCAATTTCTCTTCTCTAAGTTCCTATTTTTTTTCTGTGACAATGAGCATATTAGTAGTAGATGTCCAAAACTCCTTTCCTACTAAATCTACTCTTTTTGTAATGTATTATTTATATCTGTGATTATTTTTAATCTCCCTTTTAAATCCTCTATTTTAATGACTACTGTTTTTGATTGAATGATAGATATTATCATGGTTACATTATCATGAGCTTGAATTTTGCTTTCTTCTTTTAAAGTGTGATGAGTTTTTAATAAGAAAGAGTTAAAGTACTTTCAAGTCAGCTTTCTCTTTCTAAGGCTGAGTTTTAAGCTTTCTTAGGGTCAGTATGAAGTAGCCTATATTGGAAGGATAGCTTGACCCGGTTATTTCAGCATGACACTTTTTTTGGTGTTTCTGCTAAATGCCTTGGGTGATGTATCAGAGTGCATTGTTCTATTCGTTCATAGCTTGAGCTTCTTTCCCACCTTATGAAAGTTCTGAGAATTTTTAAATTTAAATCTCTTTTGCCAGTATCAGTTTTATAATATTTTTGCCCTACATATCTCTGAGACATCTCAGAAGAATTAACATATAAATAGATTTCATCATCTTCAACACTAGTAATGTAGTCCATGCCACTAACATTCATGGTTTGAATGACAGTATAATCTTCATGCAAGCTGTACTCAGCAGCCAGAATATTCCTTTTAATACAAAAATTATATTAAAGTACCTTTATGCTGGTCTTCTCAGGCTGCTGTAAGATAAAACCATAGACTAAGTGACTTAAAAATTAAAGATTTATTCATCACAAATCTGGGACTAGGAAGTTCAAGGTCAAGGTGCCAGCTGATTTTATTTCAGATTAAGGCTTTCCTTAGATCTTGTCATCTTGTTAGGTCCCCAGATACAAGTGATTCCTCTCTTCCTTATCTCATAAACCCTTTGGTCCTATCATGAGTCCCACACTCACAATTTCATATAACTCTAATTTCTTCTCAAAATCTCCATCTCCTAATACCATCCAACTGGGAGTCATAACTCTTCAGCATAGGAATTTGGGTGGACATAATTCAGTCCATATCAACATAGCATGGAAACTTTCCAAAGACTTTATATTTAATTTTGAATAATAGTCAGTCTCCTAATTATGTTCCATTATCTCTCTGCATTATTCCTTCTTCTCTAGACAAACTGATATACAGCTATTCTTAGAATAAGTCAAGGACTTTTTTGTATTAGGGCCTCTACTTAAAATGCTATTGGCCACAGATAGTCTCATGGATCACATTATCACTTTTCTCAGGTCTCTTTTACCTTATTACAACCATACCTAATCTCTTTAGTTATAATTACAACAGTTCATTTCATCCAATAGACCTTATTAGTCTTTCATTTTTTCTTTTGTCTCTCAGTGCTGGGATCAAATCCAGGGCCTTGTACATGTTAGATAAATGTTCTACCACCAAGTTATATCCCCAACCTGACCCTATGTTTCTTATCTAATTTTTTTTTCTTGAAAATATTTATCACTGTTTGATATACATCTTAGATTTTCTGCTGTCTGAACTATGAATTATAAAATAAGCTCCCAAGGGTCCTTGTGTTTTAATCTTCTATTAGCTGCTGCCTCACCAGCTTCTGTTACAGTTCTTGGAATATAGAAATTACATACAAATGTTTGTTTAATTCATGAGTGTATACTTGGCTAAATAACGTTCTAAAGGGTAAAAAATGGCAGACTAGAATTACCCGCACATATTGGCTACTCCCCAAGATTAAATCCGATCCACAGTTGCATAGCTATACAACAAAGTAAAGAGTGCTCTGGGAAAGCAATGGAGTGGAACTGGTATGGTTTAGACATGAGATATCATTGAACAGCTCATGTGTAAGAAAATGCAAGAAAGTTCAAAGGTGAAATGATTGGGTCATGGGAGTGTTAACCTAATCAGTACATCAGTCCCCTGATAGGAATTAACTGGGTGGTAACTGTAGGATATAGGTTGTGGCTAGAGGAAATGGGTCATTTGGGGCATGCCTTTGGGGTTTATATTTTGTCTGTGGTGACAAGAGTTGCTTTCTGCTTCCTGGTGCCATGTCCAGACCTCCTTTCCTCCAGCACGATTTTTCATCTTGATGTACTACTTCAGCTTCACCTTAGACCCTGATGAATGGAGTCGGCCACCTATGGATGGAGACCTCTGAAACTGTGAGCCTTCAGATGAACTTTTCCTCCTCTATGTTCTTGTCAGGTCTTTTGGTCACAGTGGCAAAAGAGCTGACTAAAACATTGACACATAAAGTCAGTGACCAGGTGAAACCCATAAATGTTGATTTTAAATGATAAAAGAATTAAATAAATAGATGACACCAGTGCTGAGCAAGATACCCTCTGGTGAGATGAAAAAAAAAAAAAACATCTTAGTGATTTCAAGCTGTCTATACACTTCTGGACAAATATGCAGTTTGAGCAGAAAGGAGATGTGAATCCTGTCCCATGAGCCTGAACAGATCAGATTCCCTGCACTTCCCAGCAGATTCAGTGGAAGTTCAGAAGGGAAGCCATATTAAAAGGGGTTTCATTTGTAGGCTTTCTGTGAAGAAGAACAAAAATCCTTGCAAAATTTTTCTTCATATCACTAAGACCTAGTAGTCAGTTTTTTCTTTTCTTTTCCCTGTGTCAGCAAGTGCCCACCCCCAAAGGTAGTCAGGTATCAGAAGTGAGACCATAGCACTGAGCCTTTGGCAGCTCTGTGTGACTGCAGGTGAGATTGCAGATCTTCTGGTCTGAAAAGAGGAGGAAAATAGAGTACACGTCATTTCAAAATTGGCAGTCTGAGTTTTGTGACAAGGAGACAGTCTGGGTGTGGATGAAGGACAGGACTGGCTGCAGGAGTGCCATAAGCAGATATTGGGGAAAGCATGCTGTGTGCAAAATCCTATCCTAGTGCAGAACTCCTGGCCAGCCACCTAAAACAAGATTTGCCAGTGTAAACTGGACACTAATCTGACCTTCACCATGAGTAGATAGACTGAGGCTCTCCAGAGGTAGGGTGCAGAACAATCTGAATTAGTCTATAGGCTCTGCTGGTAAAAGGATTGGTGATAGCTACAACTATAGCCATGTCCCCATTCACAGGTACAAACAAGAAACAGAACTGCTGAGGGAATAGCTCTTTTAGAAAGGTCTGGAGAATGTCTCCTGTAAATTTAACATGATACATTATTTTACTGAGTTGCTTCTCTTCTGAGGTATTAAAGCAATTAATTTTTTTCCATGCTGCAAATATTATTTTTCATCTGAAAAGGATTTTCACACCATAAAATGTATGCTTGTTTTGATTTTTTAAAATATTTGCTTAGCAAAGGCAGAATTTTTTAATTTATAAATATATAGCATTTATCTATTCATAATGAAATGTCAGTATAAATAATATTTAATTATTTGGAAAGTTTTTATATTTGAGACAAAAGTCAGAAGTTGAGAGTCATTCATAGTTAAGTTAGAGTTCTTAAATAAGTTAATTCCAAAATATTATACCAAATATAATTACAATATATCTCTATTTTGAGTTAGCATTTTAGATGTTTTTATGTCTTTTTAGTCCCAGACTAGATTTTATTGTTACCATGCCTTGTAAATGCCTTATTTATAGCACTATAGGGCCTATTTGTTTTATCTTTTTATACTCAAGACCTCTACAATGAAAATTGCAGAACACTAAAGAAAAATAATTTAAGACTTTCAAAGATGGAAAACTCTCCCATGATCTTGCATAGGCAGAATTAATATTGTCAAAATGGCCATATTATCCAATGTACTATACAGATATAATGTAATTCATATTAAAATTCTAATGATGTTTTTTATAGAAAAAGCAGTCATGAAATTTATTTGGCAAAATAAGAGATCCAGAATAGCCAAAGCAATCCTTAGTGAGAAAAAGAGGCTTCAAAATACCAGATCATAGATTATATTACAGAGCTGTAGTAACAAAAATGGCATGGTATTGGCACCAAAACAAACATGGAGGCCAATGGTACAGAATAGAAGACACAGAAAAACCCACATGAATACTTTTATCTCATTCTAGATAAAGGCACCATAAACATACATTGGAGAAAAGGTAGTCCCTCAGCAACTAGTTGTGGGAAAACTGGAAATCCATATGTAGTAGAATGAAATTGAACCCCTATCTCTCACCCTACACAAAAATCAACTCAAAGTGGATCAAGGGCCTAGGCATTAGACCAGAGAATCTGCGCTTACTAGAAGAAAAAGGAGGCCCAACTCTCCATCATGTTGGCTTAGGAACCAACTTCCTCAATAAGACTCCTAAAGTGCAAGAAGTAAAATCAAGAATCAATAAATGGGATGGTGTCAAACTGAAAAGCTTCTTCACTGCAAAGGAAACAGTCAAGAAGGCAAACAGAGAATCCACAAAATGGAGAAAATCTTTATCACCTGCATTTCAGATATCTCCAAGATATATAAATAACAAAAAAATTAATGCCAAAAATGTAAATAACTCCATCAATAAATGGGCAAAGGAACTGAACAAGTACTTCACAGAATAAGAAATTACAAATGATCAAAAATATGAAAAAATGTTTAACATCTCTATCAATTTGAAAAATGCAAGTTAAAACTACACTGATATTTCATCTCACTCCAGTCAGAATGACAATCATAAAGAATACAAGTAACAATAAATGTTGGCAAGTATATGAGGGGAAAAAGACTCTCATTCATTGTTGGTGGGATTGCAAATTGGTGCAACCACTCTGGAAAGCAGTATGGAGATTCCTTAGAAAACTTAAAATGGACCTATTATTTGATACAGTTATTACTCTCCCCTGCCTATACCCAAAGGACTTATAATCAACATACTAGAGTGACACAGCTCCATCAATGTTTATAGAAGCTCAATTCACCATAGTCAAACTATGAAACCAACCTAGGTGTCCTACAACAGATGAATGGATAAAGAAAATGTGCTATATATACACAGTGGAATATTACTTAGCAATAAAGAAAAATGGAATTATGGCATTTGTTGGTAAATGAATGGAACTGGAGAATATCATGCTAAATGAAATAAGCCAGTACCAAAAACAAAGCCTGAATGTTCTCTCTGATATGTGGAGGCTAGCCCACTATGGAAGTCCATTGTTTAGACAAAGGGGAATGAAGGGAAGGGAGGGTAAAGGGGAATAGGAAGGACAGCAGAATTAATTGAACATAATTTTCCTAGCCTTGTATTTGAATACACAACCAGGGTTACTCTGCATCATGTACAACCACAAGAAAAGGATCCTAATTATATAAGTTGTACTTCTTGTATGTATAATATGACAAAAATATATTCTACTGTCATGCATATCTAAAAAACAAATAAAATAAAAAATCAATAAAATAAGAACTTCATAGAATGGAGATCAGTCACATTTTCATCTCTACAGTTTGAAATATAATTGACACACATATATATATGAAAAAATCATTGAATTATTTTGGATTTAGTAACTGTTAATCATAGGTTAAGAGTCTATGTCTGGTTTTGCTTTTTCTGTTCACTCCTTTCATATGCTCAGCAAATATTACTGTTTCAGGATTCATTTTTCACCTATGGCAGATGCATTATCAGATAAGCTTTATTAGATGCCATTCATTGATGGATTCTGGCAGAATCTCTTATTTTGAGGAGTAGTAAAAACTTGCTGTTTTAGTTTCTTTCATCTTTTTCTAATCTCTCTTGTAACAGCAATTCTGCTTGGACTTTGCATTTTAATGTACCCACTGGGATACTATGACTAATGTTAGAGAGCCCACGTGGAATGTTATATCAGGAGGCTACATTCATAGTCTATGATACAACACCATTTATACTTTATATAATTCTGATCCAAATTTATGAATCCATTGCACAGAAAACTAGAATATAATACAACTTAATTACATTTTATGTTGTAGTGATTTTCTTGATCGTTATTTGAAAGACCTGTTAAGATTCCTCTCCTTATTTCACCATTTCTACAAGATATCATTGAGTCATTGATTCCATTTGATAAAAAGATCTTAAGATAAAATCAACAAAAGAGAATGTACATAGTACCTAGATAGTGTGGAACTCTGTTCTTTGTTAGGTACTGTAATATACATATCTATTTATATTTATATATGTATAAAGAATTCATAGTACTTTAAAAAATTAATTGTTATTTGACTCCTATTTGTGGTAACTGAACTGTAAAGCAGACGTATAACTACATATGACAAGTGAAAAAAAAATCAGTGTATCATCAGGAAAAGAGCAAGAGTGAAAATCAGTGTGTGCTGTTTTTTCAACTCATCCTTCTCACTATTTTCCATCCTCTTCTATTAAAGTTTCAGTTAAAATAATGAAATCTTTAAATGAAGTTATACAAAGGAAAACATCTTAACTGACATAAATCACCAGGTGAATCATGAATAAAATGTTTCTCAACCTGGTTAGTGAAGTGTATATAAGATATTGATAACTGAGGAAAAAGAGGAAGCAAAGTCAGAGAAAATGAGCAGTAACAGCAGTTTATTATGACTTGCTTGGTTTCCTCTTGAAATTCAAACTCTTAAATTTCTGAGAAGCATAAAACAACCCTGAGAACTTAGTGCTGTACAGTATTTTTTATGGAAATTCTTAATCAGAGTAATTAAAAAGGATTTTCATATGATCCATAATGAATACAAGAGAGATATCAGTTGACACTTATGACTCATTATGTGAAAATAAATACTGAAATAAACAAAAGGGAACAGAAAACCATGGTGAAATAAAAAATATATAGAAAAGAATATTATAATAATAATAATAATAATACACAATCAGGGATCATGCTTTTTAGAATTAAACTTCATGTTGCCATATTGTAGGTTATAGCTCAGTTAGTAGAATGCTGGCCTCACATGTATAAGGCCCTGAGTTTAATCTAAGACACTACAAAAAAAAATGGCAACAATAAGGTAAAAAAATCAGTTCCAACTGATAGTTATATTTGCTGTTAGTAACATGTGCTACGTACTATGCTGAAATAATTCATGGAATTTATTAAAAAGAAATGGAATTAGATAAAGCCTAACCCAATGCCTTTTGACATGAAATGTGCATTAAAAGCAAGATGCTTTGAGCAGCAATGTAGGCACACTGCCTTCCATTTTAAAATTTTATTATAGAAAGTCTATCAAAAACATAATATAGCATTTTTGTTATATAACAATGGAGATTTTAACAACATAAAACCCATATTTTAATTAGAAATACATATTAACCAAATTTATACTCAAACTATTTGAGTTAAATTTTTGACACAAAATTCATTTTTACTCTAGTGCATGCTTTCTTTTGGCAAATTTATGTTATTTGCCTAGTAATCTTTGAGCTCTATTCTAGGTGCCCTGTATATAGTCAAAATCTTTTTCTCCAAAGAAGGCTAATGATCCTCAGTTAATAGCACTGCTGTGTTTCAGAGTCTTAAAAGTCTGCCCTGTGATTCAACTCAGACGACTTTCCCTACAGTATCTATATCTGTCTGTAGATGCTTGAAACACCCCAGGGAAAAAAACAACATGAAACTGCAGATGGAATCTTTAGAGAACCTCTTTTCCCATGAGCCACATGCCAATATATAGCCTTGGAATCAATGGATTAGAATTGCATTCTCAAATGAAATGTGTTAGTCCTCAAATTCAAAGAGGTCCGCTAAGGTTTATACCATTTTTGTCATGGTAGGAGGAAGCAGATTCAGCATTTTTCCTTGTTAAAGTACATATCTTGATACATCCTGGAGCATTATGTCACATGATTCCACCACGGTGGCATATCCTTGAATTCTGGTGAGAATTCTGGTAAGATTTCCTAACTTCTGGTACATATATGTCTGACCAAAATGTATGGAACATTTGGTTACTTCTATCAGCATGAAAACATCCTTGTAGTAGATTAATGTTTTATCTGGTGGAACAGGAGAAATAAATTCTGAGCACTGATTATGGCATATGGATAGAAAAAGTGGTACAATATCTGAGACAGGACAGCATGGGTGTTCTATTGCTTCTGTGTGCTTGTACCAAACTTCTTGTGAGGATCATTCTTCAGAGGTACAGAGCCCATTTATTTGTACAATGAATACAGGTACCAGGGCATATGTTTATTTGCTTTAGCTACAAAACACATCTGGAATAGCAATTATATTTAGAGAGCACTTGTTTCAGTGTACGTGAACACACTGTTATTCTCTGAGATACTCTCTTATCCTGTCTAGGACAAAGAAACATATTGAAGAGTACAAGGAAGACATCATAACAATTACATCTTTCTTGGCCTTGGTGCTAAACACTTACCTCTAATATTCCATATTGCTTTTGACTTACAATTTATTTAAGAAGAAGCCATCCTGACGGTGTTCATTGAATTTTAACTATCACAATAGCTGTCTCTTCATATGACCAGGAACCCAGTACTGAAATTCATAGTTAACCAGTATATTTTAACTATGAATTTCAGTACTGGGAAAAACATATGGAATGAACCAAGGATATATATCAATTTAAGATGGAACAGGGACAAAATTCTGAGTCATTCTGCTATTGTTTCATGTTGCTATATTTTTAAAAATTTCTATTTGTTCTTTTTAATTATACATGACAATAGAATCTAT
Organism: Geosciurus inauris; assembly: GCA_004024805.1. Lineage (NCBI taxonomy): Eukaryota > Metazoa > Chordata > Mammalia > Rodentia > Sciuridae > Geosciurus > Geosciurus inauris. The sequence continues at coordinate 54,520 of PVHX01010673.1, read as the reverse complement.
TTTGATATATTTGTACAAGCATGGAATATATCTTATTCTAATTAGGACCCCACTCTTGTGGATATATATGATGCTGAGATTCACTGTGGTATATTCATATATGAAAACTATGTCAGAATATTCCACCATCTTTCTTATTCCTATCTCCCTTCCCTCTCCTCCCTTCTCCTTCCTTTCCATTCTTTTCCCTTTTCTTTTCTTCCTTTCCCTTCCCTCATATTTGGATCTCAAGGACTTAGTTACAAGAATCTGTGTTCAGTAATATTTAAATGTGATTTAAATGTGTTTTTTTAATTTTGCCTCAGTGCTTAGTTTTCATAGTACATGGCTTCAAGTCCCTTGGGTAAAGGTCAGTGATATGATTTACAGTATGGTTTGGCAAATAGTGATTTGTGAGCCAAATTTGGCTCAGCAACTTTTGTGTTTTTTTGCTTATTTGTTTGTTTTTGGTAAACAATGTTATTTGAACACAGCCATGCTAGGAGTATACAGCTGATTTTACAGTCTATGAAGCAAGCAACATGATGCTCATCTGGACTTGAGTGCTTGCCCACAAATCTTCAAATATTTACTACCTTGCCCTGTATAGAAAAAATTTACTGATATTTGATTTACAGTATAAATTTTTGCCAATATGTGAGATCTTTTCCCAATGTCCTGACCCTTCTTTTTAAGGAGCTATGGGTTTGTAAATCAGCTTAAGTTTGAGAGTTAGTTGAGGGATCAAGGCCTTCATGTCACAATTCCAGTAAGTCTTCTTTCTTCCAGATTCAGAGCTTTCCTGCTTATCAGATCAAGTCAGCTTTAGCAGGCTGTCCATTTATTTTAAATGTGGAAACACAATGATAAATGGAAAATATAAAAGATTTTTGTGGTCTAATCTGTTTGGTCCCCATTTCTGCTCTGAGGCCTAATAGAGTACTAATACTTTATCTCTGGCAGCTAAGTGGCACCACATGGCCACTGCCTCTCCAAGACCAGTCTACCAATTGAATACAGAGGCCCTCTTGCAATAGCAGACTTTTCCTGTCATTCCTGTCCTGCAGTAACCATTACAGAGCTCTTCAAAATGCAAGTGAAGCTCTAATAGTTTATTAAGATGTATTAGCCCTATTTCTCCCAAGTCCTTCCACTTACAACTGAAATACTCTAGACATAATATCAAAATGCAAGGCATAAGAAGATTATGGAAAGTGAAATGAACAAGGATGGCCACCTTGTAACCTGGCATTTTTGAAATAAACATAGCATGGGAGTTCGTTCCTTAGGTTTGCTTATTGTTTCCCCTATATCCTGCATAGGGTGCTACAAAGGTTCCAACATACAACTCTAAAGCTCAGATAAAAATACTGCAAGAAAATCCTATTACCCTAGCCAAAGGCTCACTTAAAAGATGGCTTAATAACAGAAAACTTTTTTGACAATACACTACTCCAGCCAAATACCAATAGAAACCCTGTACTCACTGGAATTGCTGCAAAAGTTGATTTTTCATCCTTACTTTATTGCAATTTAGCAGCAGGGACAGCAAACAGTTCTCCTGAAGGGCCTGCAGAGAACTCAACTTCTGGGTATGCTTGACAGAAAACTCTGTACCAGACATTGTTAGAGGACTGAGTGGGGAGCTAATACTCTCTTTCCTGGAGAAACACATAGGGTTAGTGTCAGCTGAGCTTAATAAAAAGAAAAACTTTTAAACACATCAAACCTAACAAATATTATTTAAGCAATCACATGAGCTTTGCTCCAGCAGTGGAATCAGTAAACTTTTATAGGTTGAACATGGAAGCAAAGTCAATAAGTGACCTGATTGGCTATAGCAAGGCATTTGCTTTAGTTAGGTATGGTGTACTAAGGCATTTGCTTTATTTGATCATGATCCAGTGAAAAGTTCCTACATGTGTAAACTATAGGCTGGTTGCCTGTCTGTGATTTACTGAGGTTATTTATGTATTTATTTTAAAATCAGTCATAGGGTAGATTTCTAAGTCCTGGTTTACTTATATAAGAACCCAATTACAGATATAAGTAAAGGACACATTCTTACTTATTTTAATGACTGCCCCATTTTTTTAGCCTCTCAATCTTGAGAGATTGACTAAGACGTTGGACATTATTTCCATTCTTAGTCATCATTTTATGGACTTATTTGGTTTCAATATGGAATTCATGAATCATGTCATCAGGCTCTCTGAAAGATTCTTGATGTGTTTGATGTTCTAGTGGGAGTGAGACCATTTGATGCTCAGTGGTTGTCTTTCATATAAGCACTTAACACACTTCAGAGGTTTCAGTGCACCAGAGAGACTAATGTGATGACTACCAGGATACAAACACTGAAGTAGTCTTCTTAAACCACACCCCTTAAAAACAAATAAAACAAAGAATGAACCAGAAGAGGAATTTACTTGTTTTAACCAAGTAGTGTTTTTATTGCTTTCATGTAACTGAATTTCTATAATCCCCAAAATATTTATTCAAATGCATCAGGAAGTATTATCACACACATTTCTGTCTGTTCAGCTACCACATAGCCCAAATCAATCTTATTATCAAAAGAAAATTTGGGTGCAACTATGACCTTTGCAGTAGTCAGCTATAATAGATAATGTTTGAGACAGACTTCCAATATCATTACCTCATTTATGTTTACATCAAATCAAGAAAGAAACATCCTATTAAAAGATGCCCACTTAGATTTACATCTCCTGGCATAGCACTGACCTTCTTGTATAGGGAAGCGTCTATGCAACTAAAGAACTTATAGATATTTGAAGAAAACATTGATATTCCATTTAGAGTGGCAATTGAATAAAATTCCTCTGTAAATGTTTAAATGATCTAACAAGTAGGAGAAACGTACCCCCTGAGGTTTCTATTGTCCTACTTGAATTATGGGTTTAATAAAACATTTCAACCATTTTAGAGCAATAACCCAACCAATATTTTAAAAATTAATTGTACTGTTTTATCTATTCTATGATGAGTTGTGAGTACAGGAGTTTTAATTATAGATTCTTTAAGGATTCAGGAAGGACCAAGTAACCATCTGGGTTGTACGTAGTGAGTTTGTGCTTACCACTAAACGTATACCTTCTTAAATACCAATTTTGTTTCTCTAATTTGAGAGCAACAAACTATTAAATAGGATATCATATGTGATTTGACTTGGATCAATGTTATGGAGTTCATTAAAATTGCATATCTCACCAGTTTCAGATTCGCTGAAAATAATAAAACACAACAAAGCATTTCCTTGGTATTCAATTAATTCTTTTTTTAAAAAAATATTTTTTTTTAGTTGTAGGTGGACAGAATATCTTTATTTTATTTTTATGTGGTTCTGAGGATAGAATCCAGTGCTTCCCACGTGCTAGGCGAGCACGCTACCACTGCGCCATATCCCCAGCCCTCAATTAATTCTTTTTCTGCTTAACTTTAGAAGTTTTATGATTCAGTTTTTTCACTGGAGTTCTCAAAATTCTTACCCAATCCAGTGGAATATTTGTAAGGATATCAAAAAACTGAACTCATTAGAATCCTTTCCAAGAATGCATCAGAGTAAAAAGATTCAACTGTATGGATGACAAAATAATTAGAAAGACCATGGTCGAAGATATACTTTGGCAGTTCCAAGTCCCTGTCTGAGGGTTAAGTGGGAATGTCATACATACTGTCTTTAACTGCATTACATTTTATAAACCATAACTCTGGCAATTTTCAGTTTTCAACTGATGCTGCCCTTGTTACTCACTCTTCATGTTATGATGTGAAATTTCTTTTTTTCTTCCCACATAGGTTGTATCCAAGACTTCTCTTTGTAGATTTATTTGAAGGCTAACAGATGATGCCCTTGGCTCTGTTCTCAATGTTTCATTTCTGTACACTATGTGTTATATTTTTCTTTAAGCTACTTTTCAAAATAATAATTATTGCAATGAGATTTCAAAAGGGGATCAAATTACTTAAAATAAGAGCTTATGTTTCTAAAATCATTCCTTCATTTCTACCTTTTTGAAATTTAATTTTGAACATTAATCGTGACTCCCTAATTTTAATCATTAATGACTTCTATTTAACATTCCACTGTCTGCTTTAGTAAATACAGCACTCTTGAAATACTATTTTGAACCCACTATCTTTTCCTGATTCCAATTCTCTTTCTTTCTATATGAGTAAGGAATACGCCAGAGCTTAGTCTTCAGACATATCCCAAGACTCAATTGCTACGAGATTGGGACCCCTCTCTTGAGTTCAATAATCAGGTTGAGGACGTGGTGCCCATTGCTGTTTCTTTAACTTGACTGTTGGGCTTTTTAATCTATGGCAATCTGATTTCAATGTCTAAAACTGAAGTGATAATTTCCTAAAAATACCCATATTTCCTCACAAAGAGAATTGAAAACAATCTGCCATCTTGTCTTCTACATTCTTAAAAAATATGCAACTTAAAAAATTATCTATTCCTTTTTCTTATTGAACTAGTGAATAGTGTTTATTAATTATTTATCTGTATTCTCATTTGAATTCATCTCTTCTCCCTGGTTTAAGTCTAAAGTTCAACTCAACAGCATTATAAGAATGTATTTATTGTTCCAAATTTAACTCTCAATCCCAAATCCTTTCATTATAAATATCAATCTTTCAAACACAATTTGCACCATGTCATGAATGGATTTATATTTCTCATTACACATTTTCACTATGACATCAATTCCAAACTTTAAAAAAGCATGCACATTCAACAAGCACATCAAATTAAATGTTGAAAATTAGGATACTTATTACCTATTGCACTACTTTAAAAAATGAGTATTAATAAATTTAATATTGCAAAAAGAATAGATAATGGATTTGAAATAATCTAGCTAATTTCCTTTTAATAATCACAAGTTAGATAATGTAGGACCAATGTTCAGAAATTGATTTACTTGTTCAAAATCATATAACAAGGAGTGATTGCACCAGACATTAAATTAATACATTTTTGAAAACTAGAAACCACATTATCTTTACCGAGTTCCATTACATGGATTTTGGATGTAAAATACAATAGTGCATATATTTCATAATTCTGTGCTATGATTTGGATCTAGAATGTTCCCCATAGGCACATGTGTGGAAGGTGTGGTACCAAATGCTGCAATGTTCAGTGGTGTGACTGTTGGAAAATAATTAAATAAGACCTTGATCTCAACAATTAGTTGATCAATTTATGGGTTCATAGCTGATGGAAATATTGGGAGATGAAGGAATCTTTAGGAAATGAGGCCTAGTTAGAGCAAACAGGTCACTAGACTGGTGTCCTAGAAGAATATATCTTGTCCCTGGTTTCTCTCTCTCAGCTTCCTGGCCACCATGAGGTGAGAAGCTTTTTTCCACCAAACACTTCTGCCATGATGTTTCTACTTCACCACATGCCTAAAGGGAGTGGAGCCAACTAAGCATGGACTGAAAACTCCAAAATTATGAGTCAAATAAACCTTTCCTCCTTTATGTTGATTTTATCAAGTGTTTTATTGCAGTGACATGAAGCTAAGACAATCTTATATTTCTTTATAAAATATATTTATAAACAAGTGTCATTTATTTTATAAACATTAAATGTTAAGAATTAGATGAAAGCTGATGATACTGAACCAAATATTTTATAACATCTCTTTCAGGTTAAGTGACAATAGAATTGCATTAGTATTCCTAAATATATTGTTAAAATTCAAGTGAAAGATAACAAAGGTGTCCAACTGTATCAGTTAATAATGAACTATAAGGTATCTAACAAGTGTCCTCTTATATTGATTTTCCTATTCCATTATACTTTTTTACTTAATTGTATTTTTACAATTTATATATTGTTCTTAAAATCTTTTTAATCATGAATATTTATTCTTTGGAAGTTATGAAAACTTAATTATTTCTATATGAATCCCATAATAAAATGTTTTTATCATCAAATAAATAAAAATATTCTTTACACTAAAACAGATACTACTAATACTAATACTAAAAATAATAATGACATATTAATATGCTACTCTGCTATCTACACTTAAATGAACATAATAAAAATATTTCTGTTAAAATGAAATTCATTCAACAAATCACCTTTTTGTGATATTATTTCAATGTCTACAGTTTGATAATTTTCTGGAGTCCTAAGTACATTTAGAAGTGAATGTGACAGCAGGATAAGCCATCATGTGAGACAGGAGGTGTGACAAAAATATTTTAAGAGCTATTTTCAAGTGTGTGACTAGGAAAAATATTTAACAAATGAACACATTTTAATTCAAGTTACACTATTTTTAGACAAAAAAATGTTAATTTGGCTTAGATCATTTAAATTTGTTTTTACAAAATTAAGTTGGCTAAAAAATTGTTTCCAGCATGATATGAACTTTTGTAAACCTAAAAATATTTTCTAATAGAGCTTACATAAAAAGCATTCCATCTTACATGTAATGGTTGGAAAATAAAAGTATAAATAAATGCATTTTATATATCTTTTACTGTTATTTGCTTTCATAATTATTATCTAATATTCACTTTCTTGGTATACAGGGAATACATATGCACATATATATAAAAGAGCTATATTCATGATTATACCCATTAGAGGAAAACATGTCTAATATATATAATTTTTTTTTGCTACAGAGTTCATTTTGTATTATGGCACTGGGAACCCCTTTAAAATATTTCTTTAATAATGAAAAGTCATATTATATGCATTTTACAGTACCTTTATTGTCCATTTTCATTCTTTCGGCATGAATAACTTGATTTATATTTAATTTCTTAAAATGACAAAAAAAGGAAAAACCTATAAGTTAAACTTTCATTTTAATTTTAAAAGTTGCTGCAAATTGCAGCACATTGGGACTTCACAAAATCGGTTAATTTATTTTTTGGATGCTTTTCTGAATTTTGGAACAAGATTATAAGCCATATATCTTCATATAGAATGCACAGTTCCTCAGTATCTAATATGTATTCATTCTTTGGCTTTCTACAAAGTGATATTATGACAAGTTTTAATGCACTATATTCTTTTTTCAGATCTACCAACTTAATCAAGTGGACTCTATTACTTTCCTTAAAATAACTTGGTTAGAGGTACATCTTTATCATTCATTTTGCTGTTTTCGTTTTTATTTCCATCTTAGTATGTCAAAAGATATATTCATAAAATTTTCCTTTATTTCAGTTGTCCTGATTTAAAAATGATACTTAAGTGATAAGACAATGACCATGATATTGCCAAGAGAGTGAATATTTAAGTTCCCATTTAGAAGTAGGGAAGGACCTGTCCAGTATGTTGCATTAATCTAGTCACCACTTTTTTTTTTTTTTTTCTTTTTGTACCAGGGATTTAACTCAGGGGTAGCCCTATTTTGTGTTTTATGTAGAGACAGGGTCTCACTGAGTTGCTTAGTGCATCTTCATTTCTGAGGCTGACTCTGAACTTGCTATTCTCCTGTCTCAGCCTCCCAAAGTGCTGGTATTACAGATGTGTGCCACTGCACCTGGCTACTATTTTCTTAATCCATTAATTTTTCAATGCATTTCAAGGTGAAACTCATCCAAATTTTTATAACAGTAATATCTTTATTACCCAATCCAAGGATTAATTTTCATCCCATTAGATCCTTTTCTAATAATTGACACCATGGCCATTACAACTTCTTGAAACATCTCTGTGGTGGGTAGATTGACAGCTTTACAAAGATGTCAGATTCCTCATCCCCAGAATGAATAAAAATATTAGGCAATATGACAAAGAGTGATTAAGTCTAAGATTGCTAATCATCTGACGTGTAATAAGAAGATCATTTTGGATTATGCAGGGAGGCCCAATGTAGTCATAGCTGTCCTTATGTGTGGAAAAGGAAGGCAGAGTTAAAGAGATGGATGCAGCATGGAAAGAACTGCCTGGCCACTCAGAGCTTTAAAGATGATGGAGGACACGAGGCAAGGAGTGAAGGCAGCCTCTAGAAGAGGGCAAAGGAAACAGATTTTCCCTTACATGCTCCAGATGAAACACAGCGCTACTGATATCTTGATTTTAGCCCAGTGAGATATTTTTTGGATTTCTGACCTCCATTACTCTAATTATGTTGTTTAAACCACAATGCTTTTGGTAGTTTGTCATAACAGGGAAACTAATGCATTTTTTTCTTAATATACTAAATATAAAATTCTCTGTTTGTTTTTTTACTCTGTGATTGGATTTTTAAATTTCCTTTGTTGGATTCTATTACTTTTCTGGACCACTTGATATCAGGGTTCCACCAGGAGTCTTTTTAGGCACTTTTTTCTTAATACTCATTCTTTTCATATTTACTTGGCCCTAAAATCTCTGTACCTTGTCTACATCATGCTATGTCTGAATTCTTGAATATTTATATAAAAATTCTTCCTATTATTATACTGAATTATGATTAATTATCTTCTATTGTTTACAATATTTCATTGATAACTTTACTATCATTTCATTATCCTAGAGTGAATGGATCACTAAGAACAATTGATCTTCAGTATTTTGGTTCAAACATGCACTTGTTTCTGTTTGCTTTATGTCTGCTGATATGATAGATCATTAGGTATTGATGCTCAATTTTACAAAGTGGTTATGTGAAATGGCAACACTACCAGCTGTGTATAAGCATTTCAACTCGTACTCTTCATTGCCAACATATTGTATTACCAGTCTGTATATATTTTATTCCATTCTGATGTGTCTATAATGATATTACATTGGAGTTTATTTCACCCTTCTGTGATGCAGTGAGGATGAAGACCTTTTCATACATATACTAGCAATTGTTTTTATGAAAATGATCTGCAAGTCTTTTGTATAATATTTTATTATTTTGTTGATTTTTCCCAATTGTTTTCTATTTCAGCTTTTGGATATCTTAGATATTAGCATTTTGCCAGTTTATATGTACTGTCTTATTTTAGTCTATGGTTTTCCTTTCTACTGTTACATGTGTGCCTTTTGAGGAACACAAAGTGCTGTGCACATTCAGATAGCCCTTTCAGATCTACACTCACTTCTCTTTCTTCTCCTGTAGCCTAGAAGGTGGACTTTAACAGGGTTCATCAACAAGGTTTTATGACCTTTGGCTTTTTGTTAGGTTCAGGTCATGGGAATCACATACAAGAATAGAAAGAAAGAGGACTGGTGATAGGATTTTAATTCCCTTGACTTTTTCAAAGTATTGTTGGTTAACATATCCTACTTTACCAACCACAAATGCCTCCTCTTCTGGAGGCAGATGTATCTACATGTGTCTTCCTTAATGCTCTGGTGTCCTCTGCCGTGGCAGATGTCTTCAGTCTCTCTAATTGATTATGTTTTCACCATTGCCAAGCCCTTGTATTATGTATTATCTTTTTGGTCACTTTTTAATCACAACTTCTAAATGGGCTCATTCAGAAGGACTTGTAGTCATCGATTTGTTTTTTTGAGACCATGTACTCAAAGTTGTTTTATTTTAATCAATTAGAAAATGAACTCAGAACATATATATATGTCATATATATAATTGTTATAATTTTTGCTTCAAATATCAAAAATAATATTGAAGAATTAAGAGGTGACGAAAAGCCTATCATATTTACCCATATACATAATTCATTTTCTTTTTTTCTCTTGTCATTGCTTTGGATTTCTTTATTTTACTGTTTCTATTCTGTTTACAGAATTTCCTTTAAGCCATTGTTTTAAAGTACCATTACTTGCAGCATGTTATTTTTATTTTTCCTTCATCTATAATATCTTGATTTTTTCTCTATTCTGAAGGATATTTCTCCTACTGATTATAGGATTCTGGGCACTTTTCTTTTAGTACTTGAAAACTATGCCATCCCTTCCTTTTGAACCTCTAGTTTTCTGATGAAATCTTTACTGCCCATTTGAATCGATTTTTGCTGCTTCCCATTTTTTTATATTACTTTTCAGAAATATATTACTATGAATTTCTCTGAGGTTTTCCTCTGACATCCATCCAGTCATGTGAGTTGATAGATTTGTGTTTTGTCATATTTGGCAAGTTTTCAGTCATCATTTCATAACTCATATTTAATTTTTCTCTCTCCTTCCTCTCCATGGCTCCAATCACACAAATGCTGCATCTTCAGGTGTAAGTTTATATTGCTTTGTCTGTATGTTTATGTATTTATTTTTGAACATACTTTCTGTAATACAGATTGGATAATAACAATTGTTCTGTCTTCCAGTTCACCCTGTTTCTTGTGTTATGTTCTTGAGACTGTTTACTAATTTTCTCATTTTGATTATTGTAAATTTTGGTTATAAAATTTTTATTTGATTTTTATCACTTCAATTTGTTTTCTGATAGTTTACACTTTTTGTTGGCTTCAACAGTATTTATAATTGCATAGTAAAGCATTTTCATGAGAGCTGCTTTAAAATCTTTGTGAAATAATTCCTATCAATAATTCTAATATTGTTTAACATTTCCATACCTTGTTTAATAATTTTTTTCATATGATGTGGGATTTCCATGGTCCTTGATATGAAAAGTCATTTTTGAAGGATACAAATCTTATTTAAATTTCCTGTTTTATCTGTACTTTAAAAAAAATTTGCAGCAGAAACAAAAGTATGTCATATTCAACACAAGCATAGCAGTCCAGCTACTCCAATTAACACTCATTTTACTCAATGTTCAAGGGATACTCATTACTACTTGATGGTGAGATTCTGGCTCTCTATACTGCCCTGGTTGAGAATATTAGGGGTGCCTCAACATTCCTCCCTCATCGTCTCCCCTGACTTCACAGGTTGAAGGTGTATCATGAGTTAAAAGCCCAAATTCACCAGTAGTCCTCCTGTGTCAATAGTCATGCCAGAGGGAGAGCAGGACCTGTTACAGTAGCAGAGCATATTGGACATTCATGACATAAAAGTGGAAGTCTTGGCTCTCCATTAAGCATCTTCCAGAACAGATGAAAATGAAACAGAGGCTTTTAGTGTGTGTGTGTGTGTATGTTTTTCCAGTATTTTGCTGGACTAGAGTGGACATTGTCTAAAAGTTTGTTCATCTTACCAGAATTCTTCTTATAGTCCTCTTAATAGACAGAGATAGTTATTTTTAAGGTTGGTTTTGTCCATGCCCATAGCTATCGGTTTTTGTGGCTTTGGGGGTTTTTTTAGCCAAAAGTCTTGGGTATGGAAGGAAAAAAGAAAACTCAGAGAAATTTTACACCAATTCTTCTTTGGTTCCCCAAATCTCTAGGCTATTTACCTTCCTTCTCCACCTTTCAGAGTCTGTTTGTTATTTATATATAAAACACCAGGAGTTTTTAGTTACACTTAGACTTTCAATCTCTTGAACACATGGAATTCTTTAATAATAATTGTTTTAATGTTTTCAAACTAATTTTATTATGTCTATTATTTCTTAGTTTCAGTCATTTATTTGATTATGGGTTATGTATCATATTTTCTTGTTTCTTTGTGTTCCTGGACATTTCAATTTGGATTGCAAGCAAAGATTTTATTATTTTCTCTTAGGTAGTTGTGAACATTGTTCTGTTATATTATTAAATTCTTTGAATTCAGCTTATTTCCTTTAGTGTTGCTTGAAATTTTGTTATCAAGGGTAAAAAGCAGCTTCTTTGAGCAGGCCAATTTCCTTTCAAGGAATTCAATGGATGACCTATTTGGAAATCTTGTCTCTATCGCTTACACAACTGCTGCTTTTGTGTAACCTCTAGGAATTGTTTTGATTCCTCTCTCCAATGGTTCTGTTCCATAATTGGCAGATTTCTTTTACATAGTTCAGATCAGGACTAAACCAGAAATGTAAGGGGACCTATCTGAAGATCTCCAGAGTATCCTCTTCAACCTCCCAGTCCTGTCTTCTCTTTTTTATTTTGCCCCATGGATTGGGGCAAAATAGCTGCCTTGGATTCCATGTCTCCTGTTGTATCCTCAACTCAATGAACTCTGTTTAAATTCCATTTTCTGGACGGCTGCTACTGTATTCCCTCCAGGCAAAACACAGAACTTTTATGGCTCAGACTATTTCCTTTCTTTCACAAACCAGTATCTTGCGTGGCTTCTGAAATCTTTTTCTTACATTTTTAAAATTTTACATCTGGTTCATTAAAAATGATGTATATAATGTTCATAATAGCCAAATGTGAAATTTATATTATTAAAATTTTATTTTTAAATAATTAGGGATTTGAAAGAATTATTTTAGATGCAAAGAGAGAGCACTGGAAAGTTCTGCATGCCATTTTTCCTATTTCCACTATTGCTTGCATCATACAAACTTAAAGTACAATTATCCTGATTTCATCATGGCACATCATATTCATATATCAAACTATCACACAATACAATTATGCCCCAAAAAACAGGAAATTACCATTGCCATAATGTGTGTGTATAGTTCTACACCATTATACATGTGTATAACCACCTCTGTATCTATTTACAAAACTATTCTACCACAACAAAGTTCTCATTCATGCTATGCCTTTATAATCATACCTACTCACCCACCTATCACCATCTCTGCTCCTTAGAAATCACTGGTACATAGTAGTGAAGAATATTTGGGTTGTTTGAAGTTTTGAAGTATTACAAGTGAAGTTACAGGAACAATCGTGTTTAGGTTGCCTGCACAAATACATCTTTATTTTCCTGGGATAAATTCCCAAAAGTGATATTACTGGCTTGTATGATAAATGTATGTTCAATAGTTAAAAAAAAGGAAACAAAGGCTGCCAAACTATTTTTCGAAACAGGTGCTAGTTTGTTTACATATTGACCATGTATCAGAGATCCAGTTTCTTCACATCATTGCCGACTTGGCTATTGTCACTGATTTCTATTTCAGCTGTCTGATAGGTATGTAATAATATCATACTCTTTACAAGATCCTAAATTATTCTTCCAGTTTTCTCCTGTTTTAGTATTTGTTGGTTTAACTTTTTAATTTAAGTCTATGAGCAACATTTGAGGATGTTATACAGTTTAAGTCAGGCTGCAATTTTACCTAGGTATAATGAACTATTCCGGTAACATTTGTTGAAATAGGATCCTTCATCTATTGAATTGATTTTGCATCTTTGCTAAAAGTTTTTAGCCATACTGTAGGGAGCTATTTCTGCATGCTTTGCTATTTTCCATTGATTGATATGTCTCTATCACCACAGGTTCCATATAGTATTAATTACTCTGCCTACATAATACGTCTTAAAATCAGATAGAATGATCTATATCAATCTATTTCTCTCTTTTTTCCAGACTTTTAAGCTTTTCTTGTTATTTTGTCTTTCATATGAAAGTTAAATTTATCTTGTTTATATTTATGTAGAACATTGCCAAATTTTATTTTCTTTTATTTTAATGTGGCTAGGATACAAAAATTTATTTGGTGTTTATGTATTACCTTCTAAAGATAGAAGAATAAACACACTAAATTAATTGTTAATTCCAGCAAGGTTTTATTTTTAATAATTGTAATTTTCTTAAAAGATAATCATGACATATGTGAACATAGTTTAGTTTCACATTTCATACATACAGATTTTTCTAACTTTTTCTTTGCTTATTATTCTCAAAATAAAGTCAAATGAAAATGATAAGAACAGATATCTTTGCTTTACTTAATAATGTAGAAAAATAAAAGTTCCATGGATCATTGTTTACCATGATATTAGCTAAAGATATTTTTTAGAAACTTTTCTTTATTAGGTAGAATTATTTCTTCTTATATGCATTATTCTGAGATTTTTTTCCTCATGAAAGGTGCTAATTTTGTCAAAGATTTTATTTCCCTATATCAAGATAATCAAATAATTTTACCTTTATTTTTCTACTGCAATGAACATAAAGTTATTTTGCATGTTTTGATATTGCTATATTATATTTGTTAATTCGTTGTAGATATTTATGTACCTATGTTTATGAGAGATGACATTTGTGTACACTTTATATTTTCCTTTTCAAATTTTGGTATCTCTGCTATAATGATCTTAAATGAGTTTGCAACTTTTCTTTCCTTTAATTTTGTCATATAAAAAATAGAATTTACTCCTGCTAAGGAGTTTTCATCCTATAGTATGAACTTTCTTATGTCTCTCAAATGTCAGTAATGTTAGTAATCTGCCTTATTTATGCTATACCAGAACCTAACGTTTCTTTATACTTAACAGCACCTAGCCTCTTCATTTCTCTAAGACACAGAAAATTGTTCTCTGCTAAGCCTTTTAATATCATATTCTGCTTATTTGCAGCATAGCTGTCAGTCAAGAGTCCACAGGGAACCATGATGAGACTTCTGATCTCCCCACTTCCTATGGTTGTACTTTCCCAGTTTCATCTTCGGTCTTCCTTCTCTATCAACAAGTATAGCTAAATAATTTTTGAGGCAGAGTGCAAAATGATACATGGGATCCCTGTTCAAAAATAGGAAAAAAAATGTTATTAAAGATAAAAAAAATGTTTTTTACTTCTTTCTTCAGTGGTCTGTAGATTTGTCATGATTTTTAAAATTTGATATTTATTTTCTTAAAGGTAGTTAAGTTATCATTTAATTTTACTTTTAACTTTACATTTTGAAATTCTAGGTTTTCAAAAGCAAATATAGGAGAACTTAACACATACATGGAGTCACTGAAATTGCACAATTTTCATTTTTCTAGCTTGAACATGCATTTATGTCTCATTCTTATCAGAATACATTTATACATTCTTATGTATAAACACTGCACAAAACAAACTCAACTCTAAAACATTTTCCTTATTGTTGTATGCATATTCTATCTACACTCTGCCTTTGGCTGAGATTAATTAGAAAGAAATGAAGGGAAAGAAACTATGAATTCACCAATCTTTCCTTTTCTCTGGCATTGTTTCAGCACCTAAGGTTAAACTTGGAATTAACATGAGTAAGGAAGAATATGTTAGAGTTCCTTAGAATATCAATGCTTTCTTGTTGTGTCTGAATCAACTTCTATTTGGAGCCGAAAGCTTGACCTTTTAGTGCTATCAGCTCCTCCACTTACTCAGTCATAGCTCTGATGTGCTCACTCTACACTGACCTGGATTCTCACTGAATTCTGCACATTTTGAGCCAGCCACAATTTTATGCCTGTGGAGCATCACAAATGCAATGTGTGAATGGAACAGCAAGGAAGAGCAGGCATGCATATTGCAAGTGTCTCCTCTGTTCACTTACATGCTCTATTGCATCATTGAACTTCAATCACAAAACACAAGTTCAAAGATGAAAGTATTAAGAACTTTCAGATGGCAGCACCAGAGGGTTAAATTAAGCGTGACATCTTTCTGAGCATAGGGTCTGTCACTGTATAGGCCACAGGCCACAAAGCTGGTCCTGCCCCAGCTTGGGCATTCTCCAGTGTCTGCATATTGATCTCCATTACTCCTCCTTGAGTACAGTAGTGACATTATCTTTAGGCACGGATCCCTTTATGTGGACATTCATTGTGTGTCTTCCTTCTTTCAAGGATAACAACTCTCTAACAGCTATTTACTTAATACTTGAGAAAGACTGCCTCATAATTTTTCCAATTGTAGCTATTTAAGGAAATAAAGTAAATCTGAGACCAACCATGACTCTTTTTTTAAAAATTTTCTTTTTAGTTGTTGATGGATCTTTATTTTATTCATTTATTATTTGTATGTGGTGCTGAGGATCGAACCCAGTGTTTCACGCATGCTAGACAAGCGTTCTACCACCGAGCTACAGCCCCAGCCCCCCAACCATGACTCTTAGGGATAAAGATGGAAGTCAAGTTAATTTTCTAATTAATATGTCTGCAAATTCTTAGCTGTTTTCTATAGTGCATAGCAATGATTATTGGATAATTAAGTTTACTTGAAAGCTCTTAAGTCAGAGTGAATTATTATATTAAATAAAGAATGACATCCTTATGTTAACAAAGTGTGATACATTCGTTCCTGAGTATTTCTTTATTGCTTTCCTGAAGTTGCAGTTTAGTGTTGTGACTGAATTCCCTTTGATGGTAAACCTATTTGGTAATCGATGAATTTTGTCTTATATACTATTTTTACCTTCCTGCTGATATTAAATCATCTATAAAGGCAATTCAAGACAGATGAAAAACAAAACAAGTGATATATATCTATATCTATATATGTACATATATATAATAAATAGTATATGTAGATAATTTTATATATACATAAAGTAGGATAGAACAAAAAGAATCATTTATTTTGCATAAGATGTTTTGCTTATTTGCTAAATAACTAAGTTGCTATCTATTACAACTTATGTTTCTGAAACATGAAGCAAGAAATTTTGTTGAAATTGTCTTTATGCTCCCATACAGTTCTTCCTTACCCTATGTGTAACACACAATAAACCATATACAGTTATTTAGTACTTTGTTTTCCAATATATAAATGTTTCTTCCATAAGTTTAGAGCACTTTCACTGTGTGTATCTTTGTACAAGACTGTAGTAAGGAGGCCCCATGATCCCTCCCCAGAGAGATGTTGCAGCTTATGAGCTTGAGGCACCGGGGCTCTGCTGGACTCTCTTTTGTTGCCCAGATGCCTAAGAAAACTGGTGCAAAAAATGGTAAAAGCAGAGCAAGGAACAAGAGAGACCACTTGCTATCTTAGTTCCTGTGACAGTTGATCCTAAAGTTGTGTCACTAAACTTGGCTCCAAAAAAAATACAGTAACAGATTTAACAACAGAAATTGTAAGCATGATGATTGCAGCACCTCTATCAGAGGGAGAGGTTAAGGCCAAGCCCTGTTGGTTTCCTTCCAAGGTCTTAGAACTCAGGAAATGGTGTGGTTTTAGATAAGGATGATAAATCTGAAAAGGTGATGATGCTTTTGGCCTATATGACTGCAGAAGAGATCTTGGAAAAATTTCAAAAAGGAAGCTGAAAAAAAAAATAAAAATAAAAACAAGAAACGTAGATCTTTGATCCTTGAGGGACTTTTTAATATCTAATGATGAAGAAACTGCTAAATAGGAAAACATAGTTAAGTGCAAAAATGAAGACACACACACACACACACACACCCCACGCAATATGGTAAGTAGAACCCAGATTCTTTGACTTTTTATGGAATACAGTTATCCTAATTGTAAACTAAAATTATAATATATCCACAATATTTCTGGAATTATGGATATTGCCTTCTAATTTTGTTTTCAAGTAACAACAATAACAACAACAACAACAAGACATAGCAGGCTGGTTTTGTAGTCTTACTGTAAATAAGATGCTTATTTAAATGCAAAAATATTTTACAATTTTTAAAAACTATATTGAACAATGTGTAAAATAATAGTAAAAAATAATAAAGACTTGTAAGTTAAAAATGTTAATTATTATTGAGAAGACACTGAATTTTAGTGCTCCTCAAAGTAACCTTTAATCTTCAAATTCATTAATTAGTTCTTATGAATTTTCAAAAGTTATTAAAAGAATGAATAGGACCTTGACGCTCTGCTCAGTATTTTTCAAAGCCTATCAGAAATCACATCTGAAAAAAATAATACATATATCTTCACATTTAAAAAATAATGTTGTAAGATAAGAAGGTGAAATGGTGTTTAAATACGTAAGTTCTGCAAATTTCAATTGAGAGTAATTCAAGTAGCTAGTTGGAGTAAAATTACTAAATAACACCCTGTCATTAAGTGCATTTTTAATAATTGGAAATTAAAAGATGAAAATAAGTGAGAATAAAGACATTTAATTGAAATAACTATGTTCAATATGAAATATGAAATAACTGAGTTCAATACATGTTGGGGGCACATGCAATTTTATGTCTATTTTCTGCTATGAATTAAACATAATGTATGTTCCCTTGGTTTCTGAGATTTCCAATTTTTTTTCTCACGTTTGGTCTGAGATTGTTCTATAATTCAGTCTCAAAAATCTAATTTTTATTTTTTGTGACTTTTCGCCCCTGCAAATGATTTCTATTTTGTTGTTTAATTTACTAAAAACCAATTTATAAGATAATGCATTGTTATAAGATGAAATATATCTAATACATTAAATAGTTTTGCCCTTTTTGGAATGAAAAATATTTTGATGACTTCAAATTATAAAAATATATTTCTTGATCACCAATGAGTGCAAAAAAAGAAAACTGAAAGTGAACACTGGTA
The DNA here is from genome assembly GCA_004024805.1 of Geosciurus inauris. Classification (NCBI taxonomy): domain Eukaryota; kingdom Metazoa; phylum Chordata; class Mammalia; order Rodentia; family Sciuridae; genus Geosciurus; species Geosciurus inauris. Next base: position 36,339 of record PVHX01010673.1, on the reverse strand, counting down.
TTATACAGTTAATGATGCCTAAACAGCAGCCTAGGCTCAGTTCAATGAAGAAATAATTTTGTGGAAATGAACTATAATTCAATAAGAAATAGTTGCTATGTTTTGGATAGTGTCCCCTAGTGCCCCAGGTGTTAAGGGCTTGGTCCCTAGCCTATGGCACCATACAGAGGACGTGGAAACTTTAAGAGGTAGACCTAGTGAGAGATAGTAGGTCATTGGGGATGTACCCTCAAAAATGATTGTGGGACCCTGATCTATTCTTTTTCTTTCCACATCTGGACGTGAGGTGGTGGGGCTTCCACTGCCACATGCTCCTGCCATGATGTGCTGCAATGTCATAGGCCCAAAAGCAACAGGGCCAAGGGACAATGGACTGAAACCTCCAAAACTCTGAAACAAAGTAAATCCTCTTCTTTTTAAGTTACTTTATCTGACATTTGTTATAGTAACCAAAAGCAGACTGAAATAATGACAAAGACTTAAAAAATACAATTAAAATTGTTTAAAATTAAACAATAAAAACATGTAACTAATTTAAATTGCTAAGAATAGAGACAATGCAAGAGATAAATAACCAATATCATAGGAGTTTTGAAATTACTGTAAGGGGACAGATAGATAAGAATGGTAGTTAAGGTTAAGAAAAGTAATTTATAATTCTATAAAATGGGCCCACTGTGATGAACCCCACCTGCTTTCATTGCCAAAAGGCAATCTGCCTGCAGCTCCACCTGGCTTAAATGTATAGGATATGTCACTTTCCTTAACAAACTGAAGCAGGGGCAAAAAGCAGGTATTCAGGGTAGGTAATAAATGCTGGGGGTTCAGAGAGCATGAGCACTGGTTATCAAAGAAAGAACACTGGGTTGTGTTCACCCCTGTGATTGTTCTCCTGAACACTCTGAGATGCTAACAATTAACTTCTGCATCCTTGTCCTTGGTTACTTACATGGGGAAGAAAGAGAAGACAATGATTAAAGAGAGGGTTTGGGGGTCTATAAAACAGCAAGACACACCCTCTCCCATGGATACCCAGCTCTGGGGCCCCTTCTCTTTGGAGAAGTCTGTCTCTGAAACTTTACACTTGCCTCCTCATTTCCCAGATATTTAATTTTCAACACTGGGAAACAAGGACCGGTTCCTGATCTCCAAGACCTGTGTCATTACTAGGTTTGGAGAAGTATGCTTTCTGAGCCACCTAGATAAAAATTAACCATTTCATGGACAAGTTGTTGTAAAATTCCATACAGACCCAAATAAATAGAATGTTAAGAGCATCTAGTGAAAAAAAGACAGATTACCTTAGAAAAAGCAGAATTCACAGCAGCAATATTAAAAGCTAAAAATATATTAGAATGCTATCTTTAAAATACTTAACGGAAAAATATCTATCTCTTAGGCAATTGCTATTCAAGAATAGAACAAAACTGTGTAAGGTAACTATCTGTGGGAAAGAGTGCTCTTCACTATAGATGATTGGCTGCCAAACTCTGAAGCCTCAGTCATTCTTTCCTCTTTGGCCCACATTTGAACAGCCAAATAAGTAAACTCATGATAATATGAACCTTCTTTGGAACTGTAAGGGAAAAAAAGATAAGGATGGTAAGAACAGAATGCTAAAAGAATAATTCTATAAAATTAGCCCACTGTACTGACTCCCCACAAGCTTTCTTTGCCAAAAAGCAATCTACCTGCAGCCCCTACCCCTGGCCTGAGGGAACAAGAAATGTCACTTTCCTCAACAAACTGAGGCAGAGGGCATATGACCTGGCTGTTAGAGTAGATAATGAATGATGGTGGTCAAGAGAGGCTGATGGCTTGTTATCACTGGGTTGCTAACAGCTAATCTCCAGGATCATACTTTCAGTTCAATGAGTTGTTAACACCTCTTGGGGATCATACTTCCTAACACAAGTGATTATCCCCTGGGCTGCTCATTCCTTCCCTTAGGCACATACACAGAGATGAAAGAGAAGGTGGGGGAGTTTCTCAGGGATCTATAGAAAAGCAAGACATACCCATCTTCACTCGCACCCAGTTCAGGGCCTCACTTTTTCCCTGAAAAATCTGCATCTCTGTCTCTTTCTTCAATAAAACTTTCTACACTTGTCTCTCTAGCTAATGTTTAAGTGTTTAATCTTCAACACCAGGACCAGAGAGGCCTCCTTTATTGATCTCCAAAATGGGTATTAGCACCAGCAAGAACTTTAAAATCTGCAGCACAGGAGCATTCCCCAGCCTACCCTCTGGCCACTTCAGATGTTCACACTTCTGGTCTCCTTGGAGTGATACAGCCTGGACCAGGACAAGTCTGCCCAGCTCTCACTGAAGGCATTTGGTATGAAAGACAGTCACAAAACAGATTTATTAAATGGACATCAGATCTGAGGTTACCAGAATGAAAACATTTAAAGGATATCATGATTCTAAAGCATAGAGATATCGACTAGTTTGAAATGCTAAGCGAATACATATTAGAGATGTAGGGGAATCTTAGACGAACAGAAAGAACATTGAGCTCCCATACTTTGGAGGACAACAAACATACTTTGCAGGAATAGCAAGCAGTGTAACAGAACTCACCAAAGCAGAAAAGACAAAAACCAAAGAACACCATACTTTGTAAAAAGCATAAGACACAAAGAAAGAAAATACGAAAGTGTAATATGTTGCAGGTACTATAATATGTTCTCCTGATTATTATTTATTTATTTATTTGGCAGCAAGTATTGAACCCAGAAGCCCCACATACCCAGAACCCCCCTCCCTTTTTAAATTTTTTATTTTGAGACAGATTTCACTTTCGCTAAATTGCTAAGGCTGTCTTTGAACCTGTGATCCTCCTGCTTCAACCTTTTGAGCCACTGGGATTACAGGTGTACGCCACCATACCAGGTCACCTGATATTCTTAATGGAATTTGTAATTTTTTCACTAGGATCATCATGACCAGCATAAAATAATCACTAGCAGACCTTCTTTTGTTTATTTGTGGTGAAGGGTCCAGTTTATAAAAAATGTGAAGAGACTAGATAAGTTCGTTTTATAAAAAAAAAGCATATAGTCTCAAATGGCATATAATTTTATTTCACCACACCACCACCACTTATTGGTTGCCTAATGTAGATGTGATAGCTTCAGACAGAGCAGAAATTTTGCATTTGTGAAGTTGAGATCTACAGATAGAAAAAGAGTGAAATGGAAGTCATAAGCATCATTTCTTCATGATTTAGCCAAGTGCCTCCAGCAGCCCTGGAATGACTATCTCTGATATTCCTAATACCTAGGAAAAAACAATACCCAATTCACTGAAGCTAATTTAAAGACTTTTCTGCCTGAGCAGTCAAATGCAACTGAAACAGGTAAAATCAGTCAGCTAAAATCATGAAAATATATTAAACATACTTTGAAAATTAGAGGTGATCGAATTAGATTAAAACCAAAGCAACCAACACAATAGCAAAACAAATCATCTATATGCTGATCAAGAGAAGCATATCTAAAATTTAAGGATAAAGAAAAGTGTTGAAAACCAATGTGTGAGAAATTCTGCATGCTGATTCCCCTGGGTACTATTTACTTCTTTAGGTCCCTTTTCTACCATCTCTATTCTGTTCTCTGCCCTAGGATGACAAATGACTTTCTGACTTTTATGGGCAGTTATACCTTCCTGCTTGGTTTGTACAATAAGATATACTAGAAGATAGAGGAGGATACTCTGGAAGGAGGGTTAGATCAAAGATGTGCTATCCAGGGTACCTCACTACTTAATTGTTACATTTCGGTTGTGTTCTCCAATGGAAAGCTACAATTCCATCAGGCAACTCCCACATAAAAGTTTGAATAGTCTCTTAACTCCCAGAAACTGAATAATTTTCTTGTTTCTTCAGATATAGGACATGACAGGGGTCCTAAACAGATTTTAACAAGTGCAAATAAACTTCAGTTTACAAGAAAACTCTTCATGTCAGCCTCTCCTCATTTTTGTCCACTTTCCTTAAAAGAAGTTTTACTTACCACAAGAGGAAAAGGCACAGGACTGATTAAGGTATGTGTTCACATCATGTACTCACACTGGCTACAAATGAATGGACACTGAATACCAGTTCTACTCAATGGTGCACATGAATGTATGAAAAATTGTTAATCTGCCAGTCTTAGCCTAGATGTTTTACCATGGCTCAGCATTGATTCTTATTTGTAGCATATTTACTGGTGAGAAACAGAAATGTTCTTTAATATTTTAAGTGAACATTTGTCTTCACCATTTTTCCAATGGATTTGGTTCACAAATGAATATTCACATAATTTATGAAAATGTCCACCAATATGTTAGCTTTCCTAATGATTAATCAATAAAATATAGTATTTAGAATCCACTTAACTGCAAATGTATGTTTTTGTGTGCATGTTTCCTAACTCAAGCACTTTAAATAACAAACCAAACATAGGTATTTACATATGCCTGAGCAATAGATGCCTACAGTGAAAAGAAAGACTTTACATTTAAAAAAAAATCTTGATTTTGTAAAAACATCACTCCTTTAATGTTTGTATACATATATGCATATAAATCTATATAATATTTATATGAATTCATAATATGTTATATATATTTTTCACATCCTTCCTAGTATTATTTTCATTGCATTCATTGCTGTGCTAATTATTCTTGCGGATAATCTTTACAGTGGTAATAATATTCCATGCAGGTTTCTAGCAACTAAAGGATGCCTAAGATCAGTACATATATGAAGAATGAGTATTTAGAACTTCATAATGCTATTTGAAATGTAATTGTTAATGCTATTTAAAATATAACCCTAAGAAACGCCATTCAATATGCATATTCATTCTGGGGATTGAACTCAGGGTGCTTTAATACTAAGCTACACCACCAGCTCTTCTTAACATTTATTTTTATTTTGAGATGGGATCTTGATCTTAGATCCATTTTAGCAACTCGCTAAATTGCTGAGGCTGGCCTTGAACTTGTAATTCTCCTGCTTTAGCCTCCAGAGTCACTGGAGTTACAGTTACATGCTACTGCACTCAGCTACATTTTTTTTAATAAAATAGTTGTCAAAAATGCTTCTGTTCTTCCTTCACCTGGCAATTACCTATGATGAAAACGGTGTGAAACAAGTACATGATCCTGAATAATTGCTGCCTCAGTCACTTCCAGATAGTGTTGTCTATATTTTCTTTACTTTATAAACATAAGATTTGAGAAAAAGATTTCACAAGGTTCTAAGAAATAAGAATTATATTTTTACAATATAGAAAATCTCATCCATTGAAAGTATATGCTCTCATTTTTGTTGACTAGTGGAGAAAATAAGATGAATATTATTCAAAATTTCCACAGAATAGGAAAATGGGAGTGCTTCAATTATTTGCATGAACTAGTATTTTATACCCATAATTTTTAGACCCAAATAGGACAGTGTAAGAAAGATCTTGCTCAAATTAGAGAGGCAACAATTTCAAATAAAATACCCTCATGCTGAAAGCTACTAATATATAAGCAGTGTTATATACCACAATCAAGGTATCATTTTGCAAAATTCATATTTATATTAGCATTTAAAATTTAGTCAATACAATTTGCACATTAAAAGTTAAAGGGTAGGTAAGGTCTTTGTTGGGATTAGTGTTGTTGTCAGCTCTGTGACCCTGAAACTTGGGACCTAAGAACCCATGACCAGACTTCACCAGTGGAGGCCTCCAGTTCTGATGTGAACTTCTCTTGACTGAAGTACCTTGAGTTCTTAAAATTTTCAGTGTACCTCTGTGGGTGTTTCTCCTCTGCTCAGGAGATCCAGGTTTCTCTGCTATGCAGGGACTGGAAGATCTTTAAGATGAACTCTTGACAACCTGAAAGCCAAAAAATATTTTAAGAGCTCATTGAAGAAAATGAAGATGGCAGAATGGAGGTAGGCAGCCATCCCTGACTCCTCCAAAGCACAAAAGGAGGCAGTGAAGAAACAGCTGACCAGAGAGAACTTTACTACAAGTTTACACCTGGATTACAGGAACTTTGGATAACAAATTATTTTTCATAGGTTGAATAGTACATGGCTTTGCCCTGAGGTGATTACAGTAAGTAGGGTTCAGTGTCTTCTCTGAAAGTGGGGCCAATTCCGGGAAGAGCAGAGAGCACACATTGAGTTAAAGTATCAATAACTGGATATTTGCCCAGTGTGGTGATCTTCAGAGAAAGAAACTCATTAAACATTTCCCTATATGAAAGAATAAGTGATAATCATCATCATAGATGAATAAGCATGCAAATGATATGAAAAATTAAGGGAGCAAACCACCCCAAACAGCCTATGGCTCTTTAACAACTGACTCCATTGATACCACAATGGAGAAAATGTTGGAGATAGAATTTAGACTGTTCATAGTCAAAAATGCTCAACGAGCTAAAAGAATGTAGAAGGAATGCACTTAGAAAATATAGGAAGTGAAAGATCATTTCATTAAGGAAATAGAGATTCTGGAAAAAAACCAAATGTAAATCCTGGAAATTAAAAACCACCACACCCGGCACAAAAATTCTAATAAAATATTGGCAAACTTTATTCAAAAACATATTAAGAAGAGAATTAAACCTGATAAAGTGGATTCCATCCCAGAGATGCAAACTGTGTTCAACATACACAAATAAACAAATAATTCACCACATAAATAGACTTAAGGGCAAGAATTACATAATTACCTCAATAGAAGAAGAAAAGAACATTTGAAAAGTACAGCTTCCATTCATGTTTAAAAGACCAGAGAATCTAGAGATAGGAGGCACTTACCTCAATTTTGTAAAGCCTACGTATGACAAATCCAAGGCCAATTTCAAACTGAACAGAGAAAAAATGAAAACACCTTCTAAAATTAGAAACAAGACAAGGATACCCACTCTCACTACTCTTCTTCAAAATAGTCCTTGGAATTCTAGCCAGAACAATAAGACAGGAGAAAGAAATTAAAGAGATACAAATAGTAAAATAAGAAATAAAATAATCTCTGATGGTTGATGAAGTAATCTTAAATTTAGAAGATCCAAAAATCTCCACTAGCAGACATCTAGAGCTGATAAACCAATTCAGCTCTGTAGCAGGATACAAGATCAATATATATAAATCAATCATTTTTCTATACTCTAATAATAAATTTGCTGAAAAAGAAATCAAGCAAACTATCCTATTTACAATGAGCTCCAAAAATACTTGGAAATGAATATAATCAACATTCTTCACAGAATGTGAAGGAAAAAACAGTTCTAAGATTGATTTGAAAGAATAAGAGGCCTAGAAGAGCAAAAGCAATTCTGAACAAGAAGCTCAGTGCTACAGACATCACAATATTGTATCTCAAATTATGCTGCAAAGCTATAGTAACAAAAACAGCAGAATATTGACATCAAAACAGACATGAAAACCAATGGAATAGAGTAGAAGACATAGACACATAATCACATAGTCATCTGATATTCAACAAAAGTGACAAAAACATACATTGAAGAAAAATACATTTTTAACAATGGTGCTGTACTATCCATATATAGTATAATGAAACTTGACTCCTATCTCTCACTGTACACAAAAAAAAACAACTAAACAGAGACCTAGGAATTAGACCAGAAATTCTGAAACTTAAAAAAGAATACCCAGGTTCAACAATCCAACATATAGGCATAGATATTAACTTCTTTGACAAGAGTCCAAAAATGCAAGAAATAAACTGAGAATTAATAAGTGGGATGGTATCAAATTAAAAGCTTCTGCACAGCAAAGGAAACAATTAAGAGCCTGAAGATAGAACCTATAGAATGGAAGAAGGTCTTTGCCACCAGCTTCTCAGAAAAGGGATTAATATTAAAGATAGAGAAAGAATTCAAAAACCTTAAAACTGAGAAACAAACAAGTCAATAATAAATGGGCAAAATAACTAAAGAGACATTTCTCAAAAGAAGAAATACCAATGATCAATAAATACAGGAAAGAAGTGTTGAGCATCTCTTATAATGAGCAAAATGCAAATCAAAACGACACTGATATTTCATCTCACTCAAGTCAGAATGGCAGTTATTATGATACAAATAATAATAAATGTTGGTGAGAATGTGGAGAAAAAGGCACATACATTGTTGGTGGGACTATAAGTTAGTACAACCACTCTTGAAAGCATCATTGGAAATTCCTCAAAACCCTAGAAAAGAAACCACTGTAGGGCACAGTTATCCCACTCCTTGGTATATATCCCAAATCGCTAAAATCTGCATACTATAAGAATGCAGTCATATACTATATGAATGCAGTTCATAACAGCAAAATTCACAACATTCAACCTATACAACCAGCTTAGGTCCCCATCAACAGATTAGTGGGTGATGAAACTGTGGTATGTGTACACAATGGAGTTTATGCAGCCTTAAAGAAGATAAAATTATGGCATTTTCTGGTAAATGGATGGAACTGGAGAACATCATGCAAAGTGAGATAAGCCAGCCCCAAAAAGTCAGTGTGCAAGGTTTCATCTCATATGTGAAAGCTAGATCACAAAAAAAAAAAAAAAGAAAAAGAGAAAAAAGGGATGGGATCCCATGAAAATGGAAGATATCAGTGGAGTAGAGGTAGGAGATTAAGAGAGAGGAAAGAGAGATGGGAAAAGTGAGGAACTGCAGAATAAATCCAACCAGGATTTCTGATGTATGTATATTAATAGACCACAGTCAATTTCCCCCTTATGTATATCCACAATGCATTAATTTAAAAAAAAAACTATAAATAAATAGAAGAACTATCAGTAGAGTAGAGGAACTATAACAAGGGGAGGGAAAGAGGAAGTACAGAGAGGGAAAGAGGAAGTACAGGGAATAAAACTGGAGAAAATTATATTCCATACTTGTATAATTATATCAAAGTGAATCCCAGCATTATGTATAACTCTAATGAACTAATAAAAAATGTTAAAAGACAAAAATTACGTTTTAATCTCAATACATGCAGTTAAAACACTGGATAATATTCAATATCTCTATGTTAGTAAATTAAATATTTAACAAGTTAAGTATAAAATGTGCCTTTAATTTTAAGAAGACAAGCAAAATATAGAAAATTTAGAAAATCTTATCCCTTGAAAGTAGATTATTTGTATTTACTAGAACAAGAAATGTTAATTTTGATAAGAAATGAGATTAGAAAAAAACTCTATTGTTTATTTTAAGCCAGTATTTTTACACCAAATCACGAGAAGAGCATTACAAAAAAAAGGTCTCACTCATTTAGCTTTGAATTGGTGCTTCTCTGTTTATGACTGATACACCAGCAAAAAACAAAACAAAACAAAAAATCAAAAAGAACAAAATCAGCCTAATTATCATTTGCAGATACTTTCACTGTGTATGTTAAAAATTAATCTGCAGACAAGGTAGTTAAATAAAAAAATTAGTAAGATTGCTGAATTGAAATCAATACACAAAACTATTTTATATGGAGGATTCACACAGCCCCATTTCAAAACCTACTATGCAGGTGCAGTAATCATACACTCACAGGCACACACACACACACACACACACACCCTTTGAAACAAATACACAAAACAAAATGTGGTCTGTCCAAAAAGATATGATGACCTTTGATGACTGTTTGATAGATAATATCATGATCTTTGGCCTCTACCACAATCCATTTTTGATTCAGATAAGAAGAAAAGAAAGAAAGAAATGAAGGAAGGAAGGTAGGAAGGAAGGAAGGAAGGAAGGAAGGAAGGAAGGAAGGAAGGAAGGAAGGAAGGGAGGGAGGGAGGGAGGAAGGAAGGAAGGAAACAGGACCTCACAGGGGGAAAACAAGTGTGTGTTGGGGGCACATAGTGAATTGGACATCATTAGTTGCAAGGAGTAAAACCATATTTGACCAAAATACATTTTCTATCTACAAATAACCAAAACCTCATGATGATTTCTCAGGGATACTGCTTACAAGGGATACATCACAAGCAGCACTTTACCTTCTTTCCATTCTTGACCATTTTAAGTGAGAGTGTTCATCATGTTTATTGTCTCGCATTACACTGGGTTGTGGAAGGGAAATAACATATATTCCAGTCATTTGGATCAAGAGGATTCAGATGTAGACATGATATAGATTGAGTGCTTTTTGCCATTGTGTATGATATCCAAAGTGCCTTGGGTTATTTGGGGGAGAGGTTTGAGTAGACTTTGTGTATGGAATGGAAATATATATTCATGATCAACAAGATGAATTGAAATACTATTTCCAATAATTATTATCTCTATATATAATAGAAATATTGGCCTGAGCCTTCACAGCACCTATAAGTAAGCCATGTGTAATTCTTCATCCCATGAACTTTGAGATTTTCCCACACACTTTAATGAAGATAAAAATTCCATGTCTGAACAAAGTCTCCCAAAAGGTAAGAGATATTTCTATTCCTGTCTTTTCCATGTGGAATAAGAGGAGCATGTCCCAGGGAGCATTTACTCCTTTATTTTTTGTCTCACAATGAGAAAAATGAACAAATCTGAAACTGAGGACAGCTGAGCTCAGCTGGGCCCTGCAAAGTTTAGCTGATTCTAACTTGAAGGATTGCAAGAAAAATAAAAGTGTTATAAAACACTCATATTCTGGGGTTGCTTGTTGTTACAGCAAAAGATAACACATGATCAAGTTTGACAAAATGGAAAATAATCATTAATTAAAGATAGAATACAATGATAGTATAAATTGAATCAATTCAGTTTTCTCTTTTGTTATGACAGAATGGACAGCACATAGAAATGGGCTTTCCAAATACACTTTTAATATAAAATATCAACAAACTGGGTGGCTTAAAACAACAGAAATTATTTTTTTGCAGTCTGGAGGTAGAAGTTTACCATCAGCACATGTGCAGGGCATTTTTGCTGGAAATTTGCTGGTGGTCTTTTGTTGATTTTGTAGCTCCATTAATGTTTTCATTTGATATTCTTCCTGTGTGTCTTCACATCTTCTTTGATTTTGTTCATATCTGTCTCTGGGTCTGTATTTTCCCCTTTCATAAAGACCCAGTCATTTCAGATTAGGATACATCATGATGACCTCATTTTAATTTGATTATCTCTGTAATGGTCCTATGTCCCAATAAGATGTCATTTTGAGATCCCAGACTATTAACACTCCAGTATACCTTTTATTGGGGGAAGGTGGGATAAAATTCAACTCATCAAAATTACATAGTGGCTTGACATTTTTAATTATTTAATTGAAAGTCATGATTTATAAGCAGTCTTAAGTTATTAATATTCTTTGTGTTGTATACACCCAAAATTGCATAAGCAACTGAATGTCAGGAACTTAATGAAACCCATCATAAACACCCAGGTCAAGAGCTCCTTGAATGTTTTATTTATTTATTTTTGTTCCCTGCAATATAAGTAGATGCAATATCATATGTTACATGAATATATTTTGGCTGAAATGAAATTGAAAGTCTGAAGTGCTTTTCAATCCTACATCTTTAAAATGCTGTGGATGTTCTTATAAAATTTTCCAAGTCATGATATATATATATTCATGATTCTTCTTCAGTTTCTGATTATTCCAGAAATGACTAGATCTGCATGATTTTAAAACTTCTGCTAAGTAATGCTGTTTTTGAAAAATGGGGCATGACATGGTGATTTATATTAGAGTATAAGTGCATATTTAAAGCATACTATTTTAAACATGAGAACAGAAATAACAAAAAAAAAAGAATTAGATTTTATTTTTGGAACAACTATGTCTTGTCCTTGGAAAAGTCACATTAAATAATTTTCTTTGCTTTTTATCTTTTTATCATTTCTTTGATTTTTTATTTTTTATCACATAGATAATATCAGTTGATATTTTAACATCTTTTTTTTGGTACATTACTTTCTGTTGGGACACAATAAAATTTGGTAATACCTGAGGTAAAAGTAAATGTATTCTTCTAATAGTTTACTTTCTTAAGAAAGGCACATATTAAAAATAATGTTTTCATCTGACCACCATGATTCTCCATCCCCTCTTCTGTCCTGATTTGATAACAACTTCTTTGAGGAATTCATTCCATCACATTAACTTACAGCCAATTCTCTTACAGTACTATGGACAAGGCCACAAATGTACAGGCAAAAGAAGCAAAAATAGAAAAATGGGATTATATATCAAACTAAAAAGCTTCTACATGGCAAAAGAATTTGAATCTCACGAGAAGGATTAGAATGAAAGAAATAGGTGGTTTGCTTGGATAACTGAACATGAGACAGACAACATTGCTACTTGCTATTCCAGAGCTGTCCAGATTCTTGTCATTGCTAAGTCTTCCTTTGAACAATTTATCTGATACTGTGAAAATGCAAATGTCCATCCAATCAACCCTTTCTTCATTAATCAAAGTACATTTTAATACTTATATCTCACAGAGAAAAAAATCCTAAACTATGGGTTCTGTGAGAGGTGTGTATGGTAGAATCTTGGCAGACTTCTCTGAATGCCGTTTTTGTGGCCGCGTGGAATTTTGGAAAGCATTTTTGATGAGAAATCCACCTGGTTCCCTAGAATCACTTTAATTTCCCCTAAAATACTGCAATAATCTTCTAAGTTCATTCTTTCCAATCTATCCTGTACATTAATGTCAGAATGACATTTTAGAATCAGTCTGATAATATCAGTCCTTTATTTAAAAATTCCCAAGACTGCCCTATCATCTATTAAATGTTCTTTGTGTTCTTGAGATTAGCATTCAATGTCATCCATAATATGACTTGAGCTTAACTTTTTAGCTACAAATTTATATTTTAATTTTTCATGTGTACTACATTTCTGAAAACCTGAATAGTGTCTACTCCACTGGTATGCTGATATATATTGTCATATCTTTCTCCTCATATTATTTTATCTACCTAGAATGTACATCCTTCCTCAATCTATTCTTGATAGAATTCTATCCACTTATTATATGTTATTGCTTCTCATATGTTAAATTAATATACAATTCTTATATAAAAATCTTAGAACTTTCATTGCTTCTTAACTTTATGTACTTAATTTTATTTATACAAAAAGAGATCTGTGAATCTTTAGTATACATTTTTGTCAATAATAAAATTGTACTTTTATCTAATAGTAAACTAAAATTCTAAAAGAAATGTTGGTATGATGATTTCCTAAACCACCTTGACAATGTTTTATATGGTAGATGTTCAGAAAGCATTTTTAGTTTGAACAGAAACCTTAATTATTTACATTAATATTTTTTCTTCGTTGTGCCAGCAATGAACTAGATAGGTTATGTTAAGGGGCTGGGATTATGGCGCAGTGGTAGCGTGCTCGCCTAGCACGCATAAGGCACTGGGTTCGATCCTCAGCACCACATAAAAATCAAAAAAAAAATAAAGATATTCTGTCACCTACAATTAAAAAAATAAACATTTAAAAAAAAAAACAAAAAAAAAAAAACAAAAAAACTATAGTTAATAGGAAGTCCAAACTGGCTTAAAACAGAACAATATGTACTAACTAATTAATCTGTAAAATACAGCTATAAGACTAGGAAGATTCAGGGATTTAGAATGTTCTAGTACCATGTTTATACTATTATCTTGGTTCTACCCTGTTCCAAATTTAATTTTAGTCTCAGGTCATGGCGAATCTAAGATTGACACAGGGCCTAGAAATGTACAAAACAGACATGACCTCTATGTTAGTCAGCTTTCTGTCACTGTGAAAAAACCTCCTAATAGGTCTACCATCTCTCATTAACCCTACTGGCTGGAGACTAAGCCTTCAATACATGAGTCTTTGGGAGACATTTAGGGTCTAAACTCTAAGTCTCTAATCACATCAAAGAACCTCATAACAGGCTCAAAACAGAGGGAATATCATTCCTAGAAAATCCAGAAGAGTTCCTTGAAAAGTGTTGGTTGAATGGATTAATTTCAATTTCCTTAGAAATGGATTCCATGTCATGATTGGCTTTCATGTGGGTCACTGAAACAATTACATTTTATCTTTTAGGAAAAAATATCCTCAGACTATCAGGTAGACCTATGGATTTGAAAAAGTGGCCAATTTACCCTAAGAGAATGGGACCATTGTAGTGAAAATAATTGGTGAATAGGAGAGAGACACACAGTAGGTTGACCAACCCTGAACCAAATCTGCCCCAACTTCTTGGCCTGACTCTAATCTGGAGCCTAGAAAATACAATATGCTACCTCTTAGGCAAAATTACTGAATGAAAAATAGAGAGTTCTTCAGTGTTTTCTTTCCTGCTTTCCTCATTAATCCTGTCTGTCAAATTTCCATAATGGTTCACTTGAAGCAATCATCCTGTCACCAAGAGGGAAAAATCAGTAAGACCACAGAGATGGCAAAATGAAACGTCACTAGCTGCCTTATTGTTTAAGAAAAATAATACTCGGTTTAAATGAGTGTGATTGAGTTTTTTATCACAATCAAGTAAAAGTATAACTAATTGATATAGTAGGATAGCAACAATTTTTACTCCAGCAAAAATAGAGGTGCAAAGTCCAAAACCTGAAAAACAATATAATTTGGTTCAGCCTTTGACATACTATAGAATGTTCAAGTGAGAATTTCATTGAACTTTAATTTTACCATTTACAAAATGACCTGTGTAAAAGTATAAGGCAACTGATTCTAAAATCCTCTCTTGCTTAAAAATTCTAGCAATCTGTAATACTACTTTGAAAAAGTCTTATAACATGTAGGTTGAATGCTGTATTAGTTTTCAAAATATTTTATAAGAATAATTTTTTAATTTCAACATTTTTGGAAAACAATTTCCCATTCAAGTTGAATAATATTGTCTTCTTTCTTTTGGGGGGCACAATTGGCCTAGGAGCAATCAGAATCCAGCAAATATGGACAAGGAGGGATGGGATTACTTTCCACATCACTCCTTGCTGGCTTTGGGAGCCTTGTTTATAAATTTCTCCTTCTGATATATATTTCTCCTCTCTTCTCTAATATATTTTCTCTGTATTTCAAAATTCTTTTCAATTCTTTCAAAGTTTAGGTTATAGACCCAAGGGTGTCCTAGACACATTCAGAGGATCTTTAAATGAGAAACCTATTTTCCATGATAACAACAGAGTGTGGCCTGCTTTTTCCAATGTGCTTTCAAGCAAACTAATGGTCCATGAGCAATGGCAGCTGAGGCCGCTTACTCATTAGTACAGATTAAGGCACAGACACTGAGCTATACTAGCAGCCACTGAACCCTTCATTGACACCCCCTTCTGGAAAGAAAAAATAAAGGTATTTCCACCTGAATATATCCTTGATGTTTCAGCAAAATTAGTATTTTTACTAAATCTCAACCCTAACATGTACATATTTTTAGTGTTCAGAGAGATAACATGAAAAATGCATACAAACACTTCTGCAACCTGTAGCATGACAGTTGGCTGTCCAAAGGGAAAGCAGTCTGAAGATGATTTCAGCTGTGACCTGAATTAATTTCTTTTATAATCAATCTTCATTTTTCAATGAAAAGAATGACAAGCAAACTACCATTATGTAGATGCTTGGAAGTCATTTCCATGAACACATAAAAAATTAACTTGTCCTTTCAAGGAAAGGCACAAATAGCTTTGTTTATTGTATTGATTTTTGTTTGTTTGTTTGTTTGCCAAATATGGCACTCTAGTGAGTTATTGAAAACTATGTGTGCCACTCTGAAATAGGCAGCTTCTCATAAGAAAGACTATTTGATAAGTTAGAAATAACATTATGAAAAGGACTTTTAAAAATGTATTATTAAGAACTCTGTCATTATTTGGGAGATTTGTTTTATTTATTGAATTGACAGTTTATAAGTGATCAATACATGGTGGTACAAAATCATGAATGGGAGGGATGGAGAGAGGCTGATTAATGAATACTAAGTTATAAATAGAAAAGAATAAGAAATTCTAGTATTCCACTGCACAGTGGAGTGACTACAGATAATAATGATATACTAATTATTTAAAAATAAATGATTTTGAGTGTTTTCACCATACAGAATGATGAATATTTGAAGAGATAGATAGGTTTACATATCAAGCATGTATACAAGCATCCAAACATAATAAAGTGTCCCTAAATATGTACAATTTTTTATTTATCAGTTAAAAATTAAAATTAAAATTAAAAAAATATGCACAGATCACAGAACTATTCAAACAGCAATTTAGAAGTTAAATTTTAGTTTGATGGGCAAAAATTTTATTGATATTTCAGATTACAGATTGCTACTAAGAAACTACATTTTATTGAATTTCAGGGTAGGACTGGTGAAGAATATATATATATACTTTTCTGAAGTCACAACTAAAACGCATTTCTCTTATCAAACTATACATCTGTACAATGCCAGGGTTTCCTGACATCAACCAAAATAACATATCATGAGTGTGAATGCAGAAACTGAAATGCTGTACATTAAGGATTTATTCATTTGTGCTCTACATTATGCTCCATATCAAGTTTTATATGCTTATGCTACACATTATTTGTGTATAACTATACATTAATGAATTACGCATGTGTTCTATTCAATAAGAATTTATAAAATCATGTTATGCCAGAGTTATGCAATCATAACTTGATGCTTTTTTTAGAATAATCGTTCTTTAAAGATACTTTATTTACATATTTTGTTTCTAAAAACTTTGTTAAATTATAAAATTAAAATATTTAAAAATTATTTATAATATTTGTTATTTACATTATGCCATAGATTTAATATTAATATTTTAAATGAATTAATATATAACTCTTTTTTTTGGTTCTGAGGATTGAATCCAGGGATGCTTAACCACTGAGCCACATCCCAAGCAGTTTTTATTTTTTATTTTGAGACAGGTTTTCAATAAATAAGTTGCTTAATCTATTAATTTTTACCAGAAATATTGACATACACACATATATACAGGTGTGTGTGTGTTAACTTTTTAGTGTTTTTTTTTTTTTTTTTTTTTGGTGCCAAGGATTGAACTCAGGGGCACTTGACCACTGAGCCACACCCCCAGCCCTATTTTGTGTTTTATGTAGAAACAGCGTCTCACTGAGTTGCTTGGTGCTAGGAGTTGCTGAGGTTGGCTTTAAACTCGCAATTAATCTATCTCAGCTTCCCAAAGTGCTGGGATTACAAGCGTGCCCCACTGTGCCTGACTAACTTTTCATTGCTTTTAAAATGAGATTGGAATCTCTGAGAAGCATATTCCCATAGAATACTTTTTGTTGTTTTCCTTAGCTATAAAATAGAGTATTAAATAGAGTAATAATTGTATTTTGTCAGAGGATAAAATGTTTCTCTTTAGAAATACTTATTAACCTTTTGAATTGATTACCCTAACTGAAGTTTATCAAACTGAATTTTTAAGCCACATTCACACACACATATATACAAAATATACACATTATAACACATATTCATGTGTTCTCATATAATTTATATGTAAACATTGATTTTGTTATGGTTTGGATATGAAATATCTCCAAAAATTCCCAGTGTTAATGCAGAGGTACGTCTGGAGGTGAAATGATTGGATTATGAGAGCTGTGACCTAACTGGTCCCTCCTAGTTTGAATGGACTGAGTAGGTGGTAACTGTAGGTAGATGGGGCATGGCAGGAGGAGGTGGGTCACTGCTGGCATGTCCTGGAAGGGATCATCTTGACCGAGGTCCATTTCCTGCTTCCCCCTCTGCTTTATGACCACCATAAGGTGAGTTGCTTTCCTCCACAAAGCCCTTCCACCACAACATGCTGCCTCCTCACTTTGAGCTCAAATCAATAGACTCAGTTATCTATAGACTAAAGCAACTGAACTGAGCCCCAAATAATTTCTTTCCTACAAGTTGTTATTGTGATGTATTTTGGTTACTGTGTTGAACAGCTAACAGATTATTTATGGATTTTTGTATTGGCATTTATGTTCATTTATAAATAGAAATGCGTGTTCGAAAGTTTAGAGGACAAATGATATGAATGAAATAAAAATACATTCAGTCATACTCTGTTAAACACACATTTAAAACATTTTAAATTCACATCAGACTATGAAAGGTACTGTAAACAATTCAAGAGGTATGCTTGTTTCTAGTGCTCAGTCAAGTAGCATGTGCTCTAATTAGTGTGACAACCTGAAAACAATATAGATAAGATTTTCTGCTAGAAGCAGCTGTAAAGTTATGCACTTATGCTCTTGCTTGCTGAAAATTACAAGTGGAAAATCTAGAATGTATATATGTTCTATAATAATTTCACATTATTTACTGCAGCTAGATAAATCTAAGACTGCCATTCAGTTTAATGAGTATTACCTTACACTTATTATCCCACTTATAACGTTTTGTGGCATACATACCTCTAAAACATTTGAAAAAGAATAATTGAACTCTAGGCTAACAAAGAACTCAGTGGCAGAGAGAAGATTATACAGCAAGGGGCAAGTTTTGTGCCCTAGATTCCTCCATCCTTCCACCTATCATTTCCAATTCTCATTTCCTTATAGTTTTACTGGCTACATTGTTATATCTTTTAAAAACAGAATTGGAAGAAATGATGAAAAAGGGAAGAATGAGAGTGATATAAATTAGGGAAATGAGAAGCGAGTGTATGACTTTTGTAAAACTCAAGAAGGCAAAATAATTAGGATTACTTCAGAGAGCCTAAGAGAGATGGCATGTGATCTATTAACTAATTTCAGACACAGACAACTAGTTTAGAAGAGACTTGTCAGTTTTCAGAAGTTCTACACCTATTTTAGTGGATAGTACAAGGGTAGATATGCCTATTTATAGAATCAGGGAAATTCAGTTTACTAGACATATGGAAGTTCCTATTATTATTATTATTTCAAGATTTCTAAATACTGGAAGAAGTTACAGAAACATTTAGTGCAAAGGAATGTGTATCCATTTCTCTAGCGTATACACTTAAAACAGTCCACTGAATCAGCTTTATAAAGAAATAGCAAGCACAAAACAACTAACAATAATAGGACCATAAACAAATCAGGAGAGCAAGAGGTATGCACTTGTCCAAAACTTTCACATATTTTTTATGGATGTCACCCCACACATGATCACTCCAGTGAATGTTTTTATTTTCTAATTCTAACTCTGGAAGTAAATTTCTTCATGAATCTTGATGAAATAAATAATGCCTGCTTCTATAATGTTGCATGACATATGGTTTAAACTGTTTTTGTTACATAAGTCTGTTATTTTCTGAGACTATTTGTAAATATCATGTTAACTGGAGAGTATAATGGTTTGGGAATAGAAATATAAATATGAAAATAATTATTCTGCATAATATAGGGATGAAATTGATTTTAGGGCAAATAGATAAATTCATAGGAATTTATATATTTATAGGAAATAAATGAAATCAAAAGAGTTTATTTTGTTTATTTTGAGAATCAAAAGAGTTTATATATATTTATAGAAAATAAATGAGAATCAAAAGGGTTTATTTTGCCTTGTTTGTTGAGTTTTGTCACTGAGAGGCAAAAGAGGCAAATATTAAAACATTTGAAGTTGGTAGCACTTCCCCAGTCACACAAAAAACAATACAAATAATAGATTATTTTAACAGAAATTCTGTGAAGTTGTCAATGGTCATAATCCAGTCCTCCACCAAAATCTTTAGTATTCATAAAATGAATTGTTAGAATGATATGAGTATATTTCTTATGGAAAATATTGTTTTTAATCATAATGGACTCAAAAAGGAGCCAGCTAAAATGGATAAGGGAATAATTCCATATAGGGATTAATATAAAATTCATGTATCAACATTTTCTACTTTATACTGTTTTATAAACAAATAATATGAAAGAAACAAATTTTGGATAAGCAAAAATAATTATATCTGTGTGTATATATATACACACACTTACATATATGAATATACATACAAATAATATATATAAATATACATACCAGCTTTTACATAAGTTTATAATTTATACACATATGTACATACATTTCTCATACATATATTTATTTTAAAAAGAAGGATCTCAAAGTAAAACTCTGTAACTGATAAATAACACATTATACACAGTTAATTAAAATAAATAGCAAGAGCCTGCTTTGCAATTAGAACTACAGATACAAAATGAAAAGACTGCTAGCTTTAGAATCTAACTGAGTATGATAAATGCTGCATTTTTTCCTCAAAGCCTTACCATATTAACTCATCATGCTAGTGCAATCAGTCAAAGCAAAACATTTAGGGACATGAATGACTACGTTATTATAAGCAAGAAGGAATGTTATTTTATGTATGAAACCTAATATGCCTGAGATGGAATAAGCTTTATACATTATTTCTAACAAGCCAGAGATAGACAGCTGAGAAGATCAAGTAAAACAAAATGATTTTTTGAGGTAAGATTAAAAGTTGAAAATTCAGAAAGCTGAAATATCTGATCTTAGCTCTAAAATGTCTCATTTCTTAAAAGGGAAGAACTTATTTTCCAAAATATTTCTGAGGTCTCACATATGCAAGTTTTTAAATGAAAACCATGATTGACATTGACCATGGCTGTTATTCTGAGGAAAAG
Source organism: Geosciurus inauris (assembly GCA_004024805.1). Taxonomy (NCBI): domain Eukaryota; kingdom Metazoa; phylum Chordata; class Mammalia; order Rodentia; family Sciuridae; genus Geosciurus; species Geosciurus inauris. Next base: position 15,719 of record PVHX01010673.1, on the reverse strand, counting down.
GGCATGGACTTCAGGCCCATTCGAGCAGAAAGGGAGAATAGAGCAGTGGAGTGATTCCCTCCATAGTCTTAGCAGGTCACTGGCCAAAATGAAGTTCAAGATACTGGAAACAAAAGCAATTTTGTCATCTTTGCATTTCTGGGAAAAAAAAATTACTTAGAAAATAAGGTCTTAATGTTTTAGCATCAATGGTGTCCGCTGAGGGGAAATACTACATAACCTACAGAACTACCCCAAGTTCTCCAAAAGGAACATTTAGGTCTCACTCTAGACATTTCCATAACTATTGGTATCACAGTGGCTGTTGCTAAGAATATTCATGTAACAATGTTCCCCTAAGAACTAATGTAATAGGCTGTGGTACTGGGGAATACTGTCTACAATTTAGGCACTGGAATTTTGTAAAACAGTCAATATTAATAAAGGACATAATGTGAAAAACTTTAAGTGATTTGGTCACTTTCAAATAAAGTTTTTTAGGTTATTTAACATCTGTTTTTCTAAAGTAGGCACTATCTCTTTAGTATATTATATACGTAGACCTAAATTAACTTCCCTTCTTTACTTTCTAGAAAAGTTTAGCTCAAAATGGTGGAAGTGTTTGATCAGTAATAAGTAACTGGAAAATTAATATAGAGTGAATAATGTACACACAGCCCAGAGGAGCATTAAGAATGGTTTCAATCAGTTGCTAACATTGTATAAGGCATTAAGAGGCTGATTCTTCTATTTGTATTCAATTGTTGAAAGATAAGTGAGGATGATGTAAGTAGGCTAACACATGAAACAAGCCTCCATACGGTGGATGTCCAGGTTGTGCCTCTAAAAAGACAAAAAATAAACTTAGTTAGGTGCTCACCTAAGTGGGGAAAATGTATCACCATATATCAGAGACCTCTCAGCTTCACCCACCAATAGCTCTATTTGTGGTTTTGGATTTACATAGAGACTCTTAAAGCACCACAGAAATAATTTAATTACATTAATTGACCTTTGTTAATGTGAATATTAATATCATCACATGTCCAATATATATATTTTCCACATTGTTGATTATTGTGGTAGATATTTCTATTTGCACTCTTATCATATACAAAAACCCAGCATTAGTATGTCCTTGATAAATGGTTTTATAAAGAAAAATCTTCATCTCCCCAAATAGCACTTTCCTCAAAATATTTGTGAATTTTTATATACTTTTCTGTGATTTAAGCAATTAATTTTTTCCACTCAAAATGTCTTCATATATTATTATTATATTCCTGCTACATAATCATAGTAATCTGTGGAACAATTTCTTTTCTATAATCAATTTTTTCAATACAACTTGAACTGGCAAAAGTGACCTAGGTTAATTTTCAAATGTTTTCCTGGGCTTACCTTGTAGTGTTTTATGCTTACTGTTCTTCATATGATGTTTAATTAGTTCATTCTGTCATAAAAAAGTAAGCAAACATGACAATATAATTTTAATTATCTCCACACAATTTTGTCCTCTATTGTTGATATAAACATATATATTCATGCACCAAAAATTCTATAAGACAGTCATTTCCAACTCATGAATGTCATATAATTCCAACATCATAGCAATTTTACTTTCTAAAATTCTTTACCTGCCAAAAAGTTCAATCCTCTTGATAAATTTTTGTCAGTAAAATATTTCCAAAATGGCAATTTGGATGAATTGCTGTGTGAAGTAGCTTGAGTGTGAGAGTCTAAGGTACTGTACCCTTTTTTTTTTTTTCAGTACCAGGGATTGAACTCAGGGGTACTCGACCACTGAGCCATATCCCCAGCCCATTTTGTGTTTTATTTAGAGACAGGGTCTCACTGAGTTACTTAGCAACTCACCATTGCTGATGGTAGATTTGAACTCGTGATTCTACTGTCTCAGCCTCCCAAAGTGCTGGGATTATAGGCATGTGCCACCGTGCCCAGCTGCAGTCTTTTTTTTTTTTTTTTTTTTTTTTTTTTTTTTTTTTTTTTTTTTTTAGTTTTTTTTGTAGTTCTAGATGGACAGAATGCCTTATTTTATTTATTTTTATATGGTGCTGAGGATCGAACCCAGTGCCTCACGCATGCTAGGCAACTGCTCTGCTGCTGAGCTACAGCCCCAGCTCTGGTACTATAGTCTTAATGGTCTTCTACATTTCATGTTTTCTGCCTTCTGGAAATTCACTGGGTCCTCATGATGAAGAGCCATGAAAGACATTGTCATGTCTCTGGAAAAGGTGGGAAGCATAAACTTTGTTGGTATATCTTCAGCAAACTCTTCATAATGAAGTGCTTTTCTCCAGGGACCAAGATTTTTATGGGACTTGTTCTGTAAAATCAGATGTGCCTCTGACTTAGATTCCTCTCTGTTTGATACAAAGAGTAGAGGAAGAAAAGAAGCAATTGAGAATGTAACAGACCACGAACACACACCATTAAAATACTAAGACCTAATAGTAAAATTATAGAACCACTACCCTAATACATTAATATCACACTAAAAAAGACTGCAACATAATAGCAAGAAATTATGGCTGAAAAAGCAACATGGTATATGATGTAGACTCCAGGAAAGACTTCTTAGAGAAGCCCAAACACCACAGGGAAAACTAAATCAAGCACATACGTGCCTTTGAAATTTCTGGCACCTGTAGCTTCAACAAACATAGAATACAGCCCAACTTGTAGCCAGATACACATAAATCCTCACCCTAAAGGCCATTTTCCTCAGTTAATTTTGATAAGAGCTCATGTCTGGCTTTAAAAAAATGTATTATAAGTCATTCTGAAAAGTGAAAAAAACAGTCTAAAGAGAAAACTAAGACATCAGAACTGGTTTCAGGTATTTTTTGAAATGATTTGAAATGTTTTGAATTGATTAGACAACAATTTAAAAACTTTAATTAATAGACTAAGTATCAACTAGTATTAATTACAAATTATAATTAACACATGTCAACATGTTAATATGGCAAAAAGTTACCCGGCATGAGAAATAGATGAGTAATGGAGCAGAGAGTAGAAAACACTAAGAAAGAATCAAAAGAAAATGTTAGAAACAAAATCATACTAACAAAAATAAGAAATGCCTCTTTTCTTTTCAGTGCTCTGGATTGAACCAAGCGGTGCTTTACCATCGAGTTATATCTCTAGACCATTTTGTTTTTCATTTTTGAAACGAATTCTTACTAACTTGCCCAGGCTGGACTCAAACTTGCCATTCCTCTGCCGTAGCCTCCCAAATTGCTGAGATTACCAGTGTATACCACCATATCTGATAAGAAATGTCTTTTATGGGCTCATCAACAGAATGAATACAGCCAAGGAATGACTCATTGAAATTTGCAGGTGTTGAATAAACTTTGCGAAACAGAAATTCAAAGATGAAAATAATTTAACAAATTCAAGCTGAAGATATAGGAAATTTGGCACATATTCAAAAGTGTTACATACATATAATTAAAGAGCAGAAAGAGGATTGAAAAAAGAATACAACAAAAGAAATACATAAATAATAATGGCAAAGAACTTTCTAAACTTAAGATGAATACCAAGCCAAACTATAGATGCAGGAGGCTCAGAGAACATCATCTAGGTAAATGTCCAGAATTCTATGTTTAGACATAGTGCATTCAAACTGAAAAAAATAAAGAAAAGAGCAACTCTTGAAAGTAGCCAGAGGGGAGAAAATCATAGGAACAAAAAGATTTATGGTAGACTTATCAGAAATCATCAGAGAGTGAAGGAAAACAACCTACATAGATCAAGAATTTAAAATGCAGCAAAATTGTAATAAGAAGGTGAAATAAAGATTTTTCTCAAACAGAGAGAATCTGTGGAATGTATTTACCAGGAGGCTTACCATACAAAAAAAATGTTATAAGAAGTGTCCTTGAAGAATGGTGATGTAAATCAGAGTCTCAGAACTTCATAAAGAAAGGAAGAGTGTGGGAAAAAGGAATAAATAAAGATAAAATATCTTATTTTCTTATTCTTGCAGTTTTTTAAAACAGTTGTTTGTTTAAAGTGATAATAGTGACAATATATTGTGTAATTATATCAAATGTTTAAGTGAAATGAAAGAAAGATCATGAGTAAGTAAAGAAAGAAATTGGAAACATTCTAAGTTATCTGCCCTATTGATACTGTATAATGAAGTGTACATGTTAAAGGTGGACTTAGATTAGTATAAAATTCTTTTGCAAACTTTCAAGCAGTAGTACATTAATTAAAAATTATAATTACTAAACTAAGTAGATAAAGTAGAAATATTTGAAAAAAACAAATTAGAACAAAAAGTAAGAATAATAAGGGGAAAAGAAAGAACAAACACAATGAATAGAAAAATAGATATAAATAAGGTAGACATTAGTGCAACTATCTCCATAAATGAGGATGAGACTAATGAAGTGACCAGGAATATCAGAGTGGTAAACATGTTGTCTACCATACTATCTTCCCACAATAAGAAAACCTATATTAGAGAATTACACGTATTCCATTGATTGCCAATGCTGCATGGCTTTTCATGCCTGCACAATATTCTACAATTACATTGGATTCTGTCACTTACTAAATACATGAAAACATGCAGCGAAGGTGCAATATGATGCTGTATCCAATAACTATTTCAATTTTTCATGCATTTATTGATGAAAACATGGCATGGATTTCATACTCTGTTTAAAGAAAATGAAATGACCAAATTCTTGTGTTATTGTCTGCTGCTATAAATTGTATTTGGAATAGTATATGTGGCCAATGCCACAGCATAAACAAATCAAGCACTTTAGGACTGTTGCCTATTGTTTTATAGAAGTAAAATAAGAGGGGCTAACTTAAAGGATTGTTGCTAGTGTTTGATAATAGTATGGGCTATGAAATGACCAAGGCATAATTTTTATCACACAAAAGAAGTTTGTGACGTGAAAATAACTCGTACTCTGCTCCTTGTTTTGTTTTTCATTTTATCTTCTGGCAATTTATACCAACAAATAGGACAAAAATAAAAACTTTCTTTAAGAGAAGAGCCATTGAGTCTTTCCCCTACTACAAAGGTCACTGGGCTAAGAGAATTTTTTTTCCTTCTTTCCAATCTCTAATGTGAAAAAATATGATGGGGTGAAATTTCTTCTTCATTTTCTTTAGAAGTACTTAGGCAATACCGAATTACTTGTATTATGATTTCAATGATTTTTATTTGTTAGTATTTGATTCTAGGTTTTTTATTTATGATTACTGTTAGCACTCCTGGACTCTCTTGCATGTTTTCATAAATATTTAAGGTTTCCTTCAATTTTTTGTTTATCAAACTATATATTGTAAAAGAACACTTTGACTGTTTTGCATTTGGAATTCATAAGTGAAAAACAAATTCTTTTAACTTTCTATCACAGCAAATATTTTTCCATACTTCACAAATCTTCCTTTTAAGTCAACTTTAGTTTCACAAAAGAAAATAAATTACAATTTCTGAACTAAAATGAAATTAGATAGGAACTTCTAAGAATGTGATAAAAAGGATGTGAACAGAGGGCCCAAGGCAGTTTCTTTGCAGAAAGATCATCAGGTAGTAGAGTTTATAACAAATCTGTAAGAAAAAACAGAGAATGCAGTATTTTATAGAGTATACCTAAATTTTGGATTTTAAGGTTATTACTAAAGGTGCATTTTATATTTTTAAAAGTCATATATGCCATCTTTTACTGTTCTATGAATTCATATACACTTATACCATCGAATCACACAAATTTAAAAATAAATTAAATAAAACATTCTTTCCCTAAGGACGATGTTGATTTACCTGAATAGCTGGAGAAGATTTTCACTTCTTACCTCACTACTGAAATGACTCTCCATTGTTTTACCCCCGACTTCAGACTCTCTCAAACTCACGTATAAATCCAGTTCAATTACTGCTCACTATTTTCCTTCTACCTAGCCGGCAGCAGGGTAAACTTCGAAGGAGGTTTTTAAAAGAAAAGAAGAAAGCCTGTAATCCCAGCATTTAGGGAGGCTGAGACAGGAGAATTGCGAGTTCAAAGCCAGCCTCAGCAATGGCGAGGTGCTAAGCAACTCAGTGAGACCCTGTCTCTACATAAAACACAAAATAGGGCTGGGGATGTGGCTCAATGGTCGAGTGCCCCTGAGTTCAATCTCCAGTACCAAAAAAAGAAAAAGAAAAGAAAAGAAGAAAATAACAGCTTTTCAATGATTTATATATGTGTGTGCAAAATTTTATTTTGTTTGTAATCTTGAGCCTGGAGGTAGATAAAGAAATTTCAAAAGAAAAAAGGTGGCTATTGTAAAGGATGAAAGAAAAATGGGAGGGGAAATAAAATCAAGTTAAAACAAAACTTTCTTCCTGAACAGAACCATGCCTAACATAAAAAAGACTTGGGGCTGAGGCTGTAGCTCAGTGGTAGAGCACTTGCTTTGCATATGTGAGGCACTGGGTTCGATACTCAGCACCACATAAAAATAAATAAAATAAGGATATTGTGTCCATTTACAACTAAAAAAAATATTTAAAAAAAAGACTTGGTTTCTCTAAGCTGATTATGGACTTTTCAAAATGATTAATCCTGAATATCACACTTCACCATCAGAGAAACAAAGAGTCAAACTGAAAAAAGGGAGAGGAGAGAAATCAGCTGCATCAAATAAGGTCTTGTGTTTTTATTTCCTGATTTGATTCCAACTTATTATCAATAGCAACCCAAGGTCAAAGCATTGCATTAACTGTTTCTTAAGTAAAAGAGTCCACAAGCTATTTTCAAGTTTGCCCCCTAAAGTGATGAATTCCTGCCTCTGATTTCCCCAACAATATGTGTTCCAATAATTGGAAAAGAATTTTTCTTACACATAATAAGAATTTAAGAAATTTTACCTGCCTCTCTGAGGCTTTATAATCAAGGGCTAATTTCAGAGAAAGGTTTAGGAAAGCAGGCAAATCCCAATGTACTGAATCTGAGGTTGTAGCTATTCTGGGAAAAGAAAAGCTGACTGAGTCTCTGGGGTTTGTTGAAAAGAAATAGAAACAGCAAAGAGTGGGCTGGAAAATTAGTCCCAAGGCTTAATAATGGCACAAAAATGTAGGAATCCTTGACAGTTATCTTTAGATATTTTTATCTCAATAGAATTTATATGTGTGCTAGTTCCTGCTTTTGAAATTATTATATAAAAAATGAAGAAAATCATAGGAAGGAAAGTTTGAAAGAAAACATTATTTTGTATATAAAATAAGTAAAAGCTTTTGTTACATTTGAGCTTCTTTTTCAATACCACTGGGTATTTTGTTTAAAAGTTTGTTATTTGTGAACAATGAAAAAGGGAAACTAGAAAAAAAAATTCAATGTATAATAAATAACATCAAAAGAATAAAATATTTAGGAGGGGATGGGGTTCACTTTGTGGTAGAGTGCTTACCTACCATGCAGAAGGCCACAGGTTTGAACTCCAACAATATGACAACAAAATAAAAACAAATGAAAATCGAGATTAGAATAACATATTGAAGAATAAATTTATGCAACTGAAGGGAATTAATTAAGAGCTAAAGAAATGGAAAGGCAATTTGTGTTCATGGATTGAAAGATACAGCATTGTTAACATGGCAATATTCCCCAAAGCCTTTACAGATTCACTATCTTTCCCATCAAAAGTTCAACATTCCTTTCTACAAAAATGGACAAGTAGATCCTAAATTGCATAAGGAATTGGAAGAAACCCCATGATACCCAAAACAATTTTGAATAAGAATAACTTTGGAGGAAACACATTTCCATTTCCACACCTTTCTACAAAAATGTCATTCCTAAAATGGCGTGGATATGTCACAATGAAAGGCACATGGATCAATGCAATTGAGAGTGCAGAAATACATCTAAGATCATGAACAGGAAATAAGTAGTCTTATCAACAAATGGCACCTGGGCAATTGGATATGTAAAAGAATGGAGTTTGATGCCTACCACACATCCTATGAAAAAATAAATGCGAAATGAACCAAAGACATAAAAATAAAAACTGAAACTATAAATTTCTTAGAGGAAAATATGGTTTAAATATTTAGAACATTGTGTTTTATTCATCTATTTAACTGTTATGACTAAAGGACCCAACCAGCACAATTGTAGAGGAGAAAAATAAATTTCAAGGGTCTTAATCCACAGAAGGTCAGCTCCAACTCTTGGCACTTGAGGTGAAGCAGAACATTATGAAGGAAGACTGTGGCAGAGGGAAGCTGCTCATATGGTGATTAGAAAGCAGAGAAAAAGTCCACTCTCCAGATACAAAATATATACCCCATAGCTATGCCCCCAATGAACCACTCCCTCCAGCCACACCCTACCACTTCAGATACCACTCAGTTAATTTCTATCAGGGGATTAATTTATTGATTGGATTAAGACTGTCACAACCCAATCATTTCTTCTCCAAACCTTGCGTTGTCTCACATGTGAGATTTGGGGAACACCACATCTAATCCATAATGCATTAGATTTAACAATGGCTTTATATATCACACCAAAGCACAAGCAAAAATAGAAAAAAAAGTAGAAAGTTGAGTTTAGTCAAAATGAAAAATTAATTCATGTTCATCAAGAGAATGAAAAGAATATATATATATATAAGGAGCAAAATGGTTGCAATTTATGGATATTTTAACAGCCTGGAATCCTGAACACATATAGTTTAACAAAAACAATGAGAAGACCAAATAAATTTTCAAAAATAAACAGATGGGCAAAAGACTTGGAAGGAAATTTCTTCAAAGCAGATATATGAATGGTTAACAAGCATTTAACAGATGCTCAATTTTATTAGTTATTAGGAAAATTAAAGTCAAAAACCACAAGAGAGATCATTTCACAACCACTGGGATAGCTATAAATTTTTTTATTAAGTGTTGGCAAGAATGTGCAGAAATCAGAGGAACTCTCATACATTGCTGGGTGGAATATAAAATAATACATCTAGTGTGGAAAAAAATTGGTGGTGTTAAGAAAGTTAAAAATAGAATTAATATATGACTCAGCAATTCCACACCAAGTTGTATAACCTAAAGCTTAAGAAAGGTGTTCAAACAAAAATTATACAATGATGTTCATAGCAGCTCTGTTCACAATAGACAAAGGCAAAAGCAACACAAATGGCCATAATCTGAAAAAATGGATAAACAAAATATGATATTCCCATACAGCAGAATATTATTCAGCTATAAAAAGGAATAAAGTCGTGATATATAGTATGACATGAAAAAGCTTGAAAAACATTATGTTAAGTTTAGGAAGTCAGATGCAAAAAACCACATATTTTATAATTTCATTTACATCAAATATTGAATACAAGCAATTTTTGTTCTCTTTAATCATTAATAGAGTTAAACATTATCCTGGTTTATTAGGTACTTTCATTTCTTTATAAATTATATGGTCATATCCTGTATCAGCTAGCTTTTGTGCAAAACAATAGCTGTTCCTTTTCATGAGTATGTCATTCTCTGGAAGCTTGCTGGGGATTGGAGGGTTTATATATCCCTACAGCACATGTCCAAAGATTGGCAGAATGCCAGCTTGGATGACAGAAATGGTTCAGACCCACACTTTCTATTCTACTGAAGTTTAAAATGGGATTCTTTATAAATTGTCTCTGTACCATAAACAAAACTGTTAGCCTGAGCTTTCTAACAGTCATTCCAAGGATCCTTGAGACCTCTGCTTAGAATAAGCATCATGTTACCTTGACCATGTTTTATTGGTCAAACCAAATCACAAAGCTAGACAAGATGCACAAGTTAGGGAAATAGTATCAACCTATTGTGAGAGGGTCTGTAAAAATACTGTGGCTATTTGTGCAGACCTGCAAATGACATCTGTCCAGATATTACAAAAATTGGGATGTTTTGAACATGTTGACCTACTGTGTGTGTTTGCACATGAGAAAAAGTGCATTCTTTATCAGTCATATGATTTGAAAACACTTTGTTTTTCTTTTCTTTCTGTTTTCAACTACACTTATGCTATCCCTCATTTTATGAGCATCTGTAATTATTAGTAGCTATATTTGTCTTATTATTTCCTTTATGGTGGAATGTATTTTCTAGGAAAGACTACACATGTCCCAATATTATTAGTGAGATGTTTTATTTTTTAGTCTATACTTCATCACTTGTTATCTCAGGGGAAAACCAAGACCATGCTTGAGGAAAAGGGGGATAATTTGGGCCTGACTACCCAGCTGTTTTTCATTCTGCTTAACAGTAAATCTGAGAATTAGGGCAAATGACTCCTGAAAGACATTCTTTCAGGACTCCTGAGAGAGATATGCACATATATTTGCCATGAAAGGAAAATAGCCATCCCCCTGGGAGAATACTTGAGGGCAGCCTGATAGGCACCATAGTTCTATGGTAGCAGGCATATACTAGCTCTTTCAGGGATGCAAGGGCTTTGAAACAGCTGCTCATTCTACTGGAGACATTACATCCTTATCTGTATGGTGAGGACAGAGATGATGGCAATGACAATCATGCCCTGTAATGGGCAAACAGCTGCCTCTGTGAAGTAATTAAAGCTGGGACTGGTCTCCTCATTCTGCTCTGGTACTTTGATGAATCAATCATAATCTCATATTCTCTAAAATCTGCTTCATTATTCCCTTGAATAAGTCAGAAGCATATGCATTTTATATGGTAGGAAACCAAAATTAACAGCATTTGATCATAGTCTCATTTGTCAAACTCCTTATATATTTATTAGCCTCCTAAAGCCATCCAGAGTTTGCTCACAATTTCTGTAAAGTTCAAAACTGTGTTTTTAGAAAGCAATTATAAAATACTGGGTGATCACGTATAATCGTTTTACTAAAACACGTGAGTAAAAATTTTGTTCTAAATAAGCATATTTAAAGCTTGTTTAGTAGCAATTGAATTAACTTTTTGAAATTTAAGTTTCAGTATACTCGTAAACAATAACTAAATACCTTGGGAGAGAAGTCTGTCTAGGAGGGACTTTTTTTCTTTTTATCATTAGCCCTTTATTCATTCATATGTTTCTATAATACAGTAAGTACATAGTTTGAAAAGGTGATCTAACCCGAAATGTGGAAAATTTGTAACACAATGAATTTTAAAAATCTCTAAATTAATAAACCTGTTACAAAGGCTAACAAATGTTAGTAAGGTATGTACTTAAATACATGACTTGTCCCAGACTGTGGTTTTGCATGCTCAGGTTCTCAGTCTATGAGCTTTGGGGAAGGATCATTTTGGCTACTGGAAAACCATAGCTTATTTTAAATGTCTGGTTGCCAAAGCCACCACATGTGTGGTCTGTGGATGACCCTTGTCTGCAGAATGACGGAGGAGGAACAGAGGAGGTTGGAGGCTCAGAGTGGCCTTACTCCAGGAGTGCGGCTCAGAGCACTTTCCACTCAGCCTGTGCTCACAGCCTCTCCCTCCCATCTTTGTTTCTCAGAAATGCCCTCTACCCAGTAGTGTCTTTTTTCCCCTTCCCTGGAGATTTGCATGGAATCCAAACATTTGGAGCACTGTAAACTGCCCCCTCCTCCAAAAAAACTGCCCAAAGCCTGCTTTGAGCTGGCCATGCTGATCTCACCAGAACATGATGAGTGCAACCTCGCATGCGAAGCAGCCCTGCCAATACTGTCAATGTTTCTTTACCGTGTTCAATTTTTACACTGAAAAAATAATAAATAAATAAATAAATAAATACATGACTTGTGCTGTACTAATTATAGTGCCCTTCTTCTGTTTTGGTGTTATAGAGGAAATAATTTAAAAAATGGATATGTGGTGATATTGGTTCAGTAAATGTTTGATGAACTGACATCAAGCAACTCACTTGCCATGGGTATTTGCTTTATGAAATCAGTTTCTTCACTTTGAAGTCATTATATGCTTTTAGTTCTACAAAGAAACTAAATGCTTAAAGACTGCAAATAGATAAGGGCATTATCTCTATCATTCTACTAGATTCACTAATGCCCTTGCCGGAACATCACTGATCTTGTTCCTAAGAATGACAAACCAGAGGGGAAAATAGCTCAATGAGAATGGGATATTCTATAACCACTAACATGTTTAAGACCAAGGACAAATAATGAAGCAGCCACTTAGCTCATTCTACACCATATAATTTTAGTTCCAGTTGCTGACACCAGGCAATTTGAGATGCATTTGTTCTCAGTAGCAGGGATTACAATAAAGACAAGGGATCTTTGGGTAGGTAAAAATTAAGAAAAATAAGGCAAACCTCACAGTGCCTTTCAAGAAATGTTGATTGCCTAATTTGTGTCTATGGGAGAGAGAAATGAATAGAACAATATGATAGTCCCCAGGAAGTTTATTAGAGGAACTGAAGAAATACATTGAAAAATATGATTACAATAACTGTGAAGACTGGAGCAAGATGCAGATGTTATAATAGATGGGTACAGTGAAACGAGAGTACAGGGTAGGCTGGCTGCGGTTCACATCACATAATTGAATGAGTAAGATATCCTTGCATGTTATCCAAGTAACAGATTATTTAAAATGTATAAACTTGTGCATAAACTCCAAGTGCATTAACAAACAGAAGGTTTGCTATTTGTATAAAATACATACAATTACGTTCATAAATATTTAAAATTAAGTACTTCTTGACAAGCACTTTAAGCTAAATGCTCATCTCTATGCTTCTTTAAGCATCAACAAAATTAGGTTCTTTGTCACATAATTCATTAGCTTGAGTTTAATTAATAGCTACATCAGCTATGCAAGCAGCATTAAACATTTGTATATACAAAGTAACTAAATAGATGATAGAAAACAGATATAAAGCCATGAAATACTAGATTAGAATACCACCTACTCTACAAGCATAGATATTCAGATCCAATATTTATTTATCAAAGTCTGAAATTAGATAGAAAATAAGATACTAAAGAAGAATAACTTCAAATGGATTCCTATCTTTTAACCTTCTCTGATGGAAAAAAATAGACAAAAACAATTAAAAAACAGATAGGCATTTTACAGACTCCCTTGAGAAGTACATACCTCTAAGAGTTCTAAGAAGTACATACATACCTCTAAGAGTTCTTCCATATAAATTATCTCAGATGAATAACACATGAAATATTCACAGAAGTATTGTATGCAGCTTCTAATTTGTGTCTAATTTAAAGAAGAATCAGTTATCCTGAAACTTTTTTCTCATTCTCTGGGGGTTGAATGTGAGTATGGCTCTGTGTCGTCTTGAATACAGCAACAAAAACAAAACCCTCAAAAATGATGTGGGTGAAATTAACCAAACTATGTCATGCATACGTATGAGCATTGCACAATGAATCCCACTTTTATGTATAACTATAATGAACCAATTACAATAAATAAATGAATGAATGAATAAATAAATAGGCCAAAATTTCCTTTAAACTGAAAAACAAGGAAAAGAAAAGAAAAGATGAAAAGGATCTGCCAATGAGTGATCTCGTGTATTGAACTGGCTCATCTTCTTCAGGCAGTATCTTACCTCCAAATTCTCACTTTAGACAAATAAAGGTTCATCTTTTAGAATACATTGGTGTGATCTCCTTATTTTAGCGAGATAGACTATATTCTTTCCAGCCAATCACCCTGACAGAATGATCTTCCTATCTCATTTTGCACCTACTTTGACAGAATACATCCTTCAGGTTTTAGGCTGTGCATAACATCTCAAAGAATTCTTTCCTGTTTCTTGAAATGTAGATGAAATTGATAAATCTCTTATATACACTACATTGGTTGACTTCTTATGTCTCTCTATTGTAGAATGTAAGAAAAAAATATTGAATAAAGCAACAAAAAGATTTGCTTATTATTCCCTACAATGTTGGTTATCTTTTAAATATATGTAAAAAATATTTGGTATAAAATATTGTTAAATTTATCAACTTGCAACATATTACTCTGAAATCAAAATATGAAAAAAACCACAAGTGTTTACATTTTTTAAAGAATGTTATGTAATGACACATTAAGTAATACTTTTTTTGCTTTTATTATTTTAAAAATTTGATAATAAGTGATATAAAATCTTCAATGTGAAACTAAACTACATTTTACAAAAGTGTATTTTTAGGAAATAATGCCATTTAACATACAGGATTACATCTCTTCAAGTGGTAGTGATACTTATACAGTCAATTAATATTTATTTATTTATATTATTTTTTAAGAAATAGATTTATTTGGGAAAGAAAATAAAGGAACAATATGGGCTATCTCAGGGAAGAGCTGTTTTGTAAGTGGAAAGTAAGAAATACACATTTAAGGGAGAGTATCTGGCATTTTAAGAGTAATAAACTTTTGGGTAAAGTAAGCAATATACATTCAAAGGAGAATGTGGACCATCTCCAAAAAAAGATACAGCCACACATAACAATAAGAAATCTTTCAATAATGCCTTAAAAAGTCAGTCTGATCATACAACTCATGGTCCATAATTCTGATGGTATCAAGAATCAAATCTGCTGAGCAAGGTGGCTCATGCCTGTAATCCCAGCAGCTCCAGAGGCTGAGGTGGGAGTATCCATCACAAGTACAAAGCCAGCCTCAGCAAAAGTGAGGTGCTAAGCAACTCAGTGAGACCCTGTCTGTAAATAAAATATAAAATAGTGCTTGAGGTGTGGCTAAGTAGTTGAGTGCTCCTGAGTTCAATTCCTGGTACAAAAAAAAAAAACAGAAAAGAAGGAATCAAATAGTTTTGATAAATAACTTAACTGGCACTTATGAATACATGTATTGCCTTCTCATCTTGAAAATAGGTTTTCAGAATATTACTGAAAAATTTTAAATACTTTATACATACTTTCACTGTTCAACTGCCCGATTGTTTTGGTATTTTCTATAAATTGATGACATTCTCCAATATATAAAGAATTTCCTTTATTGAATTATTTGTATGCTTGACTGCTGAAATCTTGCTATCATTGATCTCATCTGGCATCTTGCTGGGAATTTTATGCACTAGTCCCTTTTAATGTAGGTCCTGGAATTCTGGCTGTTGTTATTCAATCAACCATATACTCCTCTACATCATCAGTTGCCATATTAAGAAGAGACACTGTGGAATTATATTCTATACATTTTTCTCTCTAAAAGTTTGCTACTCATATATCGTGTGTTCAAGATTTTCTTTTCTGCCTTAATGAAATCTTTCAGTGTCTTCAGTGAGATAAAGGCAGATTTACCTTTCAGTTATTTTAAAGGATGAAACTCAGGAGCAGCTGAATAGAAGACTTGCATAAAGTACCAGGCTTGATAGGGGAGGGGTATTACACTTTCCCAGCCCCTGGACATGTTCACCAACTAAAAGTTTTAGGTGTCTTTTCTAGAGTGAAGAGAGAGGGAGGTAAGGAGTAGGGAAAGGGAGATAGAAAAAGAGAGGGAGAAAAAGGAAAAGAGAGAGCTGGCTAGAGATTCTGCTAGATATGCTCTGAGAATCACTTGATAATCTTAAAAATATATATTAAAATCAAATGGAGATTAGTCAAAACTACAAAACTAATTGAATATTTGTGATTCACCATATTAAGAGACTAAGCAACTAAAGTTACTTAACAACTACAGAAAAAAATATTTAAAAATACAACATCTATTTGTGATTAAAAAAAACTTTAGCATACTAGAAAGAGAAGATAGAAGTTTTCTTAAATCAAAAAGGTCATAT
>PVHX01010672.1:0-68684 GCA_004024805.1 Geosciurus inauris | reverse complement strand
GGGGGGGGGGATTTTACAGTTTTGAATATTGTCAATCTCTTTTCTTGAATCTATTGATGATCGATCAAACTTTTTTTCCATTATCTGTTACTGTGGTCTTTAAGAGAAGTTTATAGCCTTAAATGTATATATGAAAAGAAAGGCTAAAAATTAATTAAGCGTTGTTCTCAAGAAACCAGAATAACAGCAAATTAAACCTGAATAGGAAATCATAAATAATAGCAGAAAATAGTAAAATATATAATATGTCCTCCAAAAAAGATTAACAAAGCAATAAGTTGATTCTTTGAAAAGACTAACAAAATTGACAAACTTGATGATAATGATCAATGAAAAAGGAAAAGGGCAGAATTAATGTAAGGACTGAATAGTCATTATGACTGTAAAATTTACTACAGAGAATAAGACGCAGCGATTGATATTAGAACATCTTGTGGGGCTGAGGGTGTGGTAGAGCATTGGGTTCAATCCTCAGTACCACAGAAAGAAGAAAAAAAAGTAACCTACAAAACCTTAACAAAGAGGAAATTTTAGTAGTTCCAGAATAAATTGTATGTAACATTCTCTCTTTTTTTTTTTTGGTGCCAGGGATTGAACTCAGGGGTACTTGACCACTGAGGCACATCCCCAGCCCTATTTTGTGTTCCATGTAGAGACAGGGTCTCACTGAGTTGCTTAGCGCCTCACCATTGCTGAGTCTGGCTTTGAACTCGCGATTCTCCTGTCTCAGCCTCCCAAAGTGCTGGGATTACAGGCATGTGCCACCACACCCAGCTTGGATGTATCATTCTTTTTTTTTTTTTTTTTTTGCCACTGGAGATTGAGCTCAGGGGCACTTGACCACTGAGCCACATCCCCAGCCCTATTTTGTGTTTTATGTAGAGACAGGATCTCACTGAATTGCTTAGTGCCTCGCCATTGCTGAGGCTGGCTTTGAACTCGCGATTCTCCTGTCTCAGCCTCCCAGAGTGCTGGGATTACAGGCTTGCGCCACCGAACCCGGCTGGATGTATCATTCTTGAAGTCTATGAAGAAAATTCCAGTCCTTGATGGCTTCATGGATAGGTTATACCAAAAAAAGAAGAAATAACATCGAATTTACATGACAAAATCTCAAGACCAGAAGGAATTTCTTAAATAGGAGACAAATACAATCTAAAAAATAATTAAATCTCTCTGCTCCTCCCCATTCAACAGAGCCACATCTTGCCTTGTGCAATGCCAGCCTCATCCTTGAGACACTGACAGTGAAGGTCATCTGGTCACCAGGGTTGCTTTCAGCTCTAGCCATGGATATTGTTGCCATCAATGACCTACATAGTCTGCATGTTCCAGCATGATTCCACCCGTGGTAAGTTCAATGGTACAGGAAACTTGTCGCCAGTGGAAAGTGCATCTCCCAGGAGCGAGACTCCACCAGCATCAAAGCGAGTGATGCTGGTGCTGAATGTGTTGTGGAGTCCACTGGTGTCCTCATTACCACAGAGAAGGCTGGGGCTCATTTGAAGGATAGCACCAAAAGAATCATCATCTCTGCCCTTTTGCGGGTGCCCCCATGTTTGTGATGGGTGTGAACCATGAGAAGTGTGACAGCTTCCCTCAAGTGGTTAAAATAAAAATTAACTAAAATAAAATAAAAATTTTTATTTTTGGTACTTCCCTCAAGTACCAAAAATAAAAATTAAAAAGTACATTCATCAAAAATACTATTTATAAAAAGTACAGAAAGCTGGCACCGTGGCACACACCTGTAATCCCAGTGGGTAGAGGGGCTGAGGCAGAAGGATCAAAAGTTCAAAGCCAGTCTCGGCAACTTAGCAAGGCCCTAAGCAACTCAGTAAGACCCTCTCTAAATAAAATATGAAAGGGCTGGGGATGTGGCTCAGTGGTTAAGTGCCCCTGTGTTCTATCCCCATACCAAAAAAAAAAAAAGTCCAGAGAGTCGGAAAATACTTCTTTTTTTCTTTTCTTCTGTTTTTTTTGGTACAAGAGATTGAACTCAGGGGCACTCAACCACTGAGCCACATCCCCAGCCCTATTTTGTGTTTTATGTAGAGACAGGGTCTCACTGAGTTGCTTATTAGCACCTCGCCATTGCTGAGGCTGGCTTTGAACTTGAGATTCTCCTGTCTCAGCCTCCCAAAGTGCTGGGATTACAGGCATGTGCCACTAGTCCTGGCTAGAAAATACTTAATTCTTAATAACTTTCAGACTTGTATTCAGAATATATAAAATGCTTTTATATACTGAAAGAAAACATCCAATAAAAAAATAATCAAAAGACATTGTGCAAGCCTGTAATCCCAGAAGTTTGGGAGACTGAGGCAGGAGGATAGCAAGTTCAAGGTTAGCTTCAGCAATTTTGCAATAACCTCTCAAAAAATAAAAAAAGTGCTGGGGATGTGGCTCAGTTAAGTGCCCCTGTGTTCAAACCGTGGTCCCCCCGCAAAAAAAAAAGAGAGAGACTTTAAAATTTCATAAAAGAGAAAAAAGTATCCAGTAAATGTATAGAGAGGTGCTTAATCTTGTTATGAAAACCCTGGAGGTTTGGCATTAACAACAATGCAACAGTTAACTGCCCTGTCTGGGGAATTGGAATGGTAGATTTCCTGGGCAGAAAACTGCTTAGGAAGAAAGGAGGGTAAACATTGTAAAAATACACAGGAGCCACTAGGTGGCCTCATGCTACAACGTGATTCTTCTTGAGGGTCTTTTTAAAGAGATAAGGGATAATTTCTCATCTTTCCAGATGCAGACCCTAGTGATTTATTTATTTATTTATTTATTTATAAAATTTGTGTTGATTTTTATACATTTATATATATATATAATTTGTGTGTGTGTGTTGTTGGGGATTGAACCCAGGACCTTGTGCATGCAAGGCAAAGCACTCTACCAACTGCACTCTACCAACTGAGCTAGCCCAGCCCCTAGTGATATATTTGAGAATTTTCCTTCACAAAAGTAATGATCTGGGAGCATTTTCAAATGAGAGAATTCCAGGAAATTTTAAACAGATTCTGGTTGGATAATCTTCCGGCAACAGTGAATGAACAGTATAGCTGCAGCTAATTCCTAATGCAGTGTTTGTAAGCTTGGGCACAGGATGTGGAACACTTTAACAGGATATACAAAAGAGCTACATTCTTCCAAGACCCTTCAGCAATTGCTCATGTGTTCTGACCAGTTGGCATTTGAATAAAATTTAATAAAATTTGTATGTAATTGTAGTTTGCATTTCCATGGTTATTAATGGAGTTTAGCTTCTTTCAGCTTTGTGTTCACCATTGGATTTCCTCTTTTGTGAAATGCCTTTTTTTAAAATATTTTTTTTAATTGTAGATGGACGCAATATCTTTATTTTATTTATTTATTTGTATGTGGTGCTGAGGATCGAACCCAGTGACTCACGCATACAAGGCAAGCGCTCTACCACTGAGCCACAGCCCCAGCCCCTGTGAAATGCCTTTTTAAGTCTATTTTCTTCTAATTATAGGTGTTCTATATATTCTGGATGTGACTCTTTTTGGTTTTTCCTATGGTGAGATCTTTACTCTGGCTTATTTTGTCATACCTTTAATGGTGTCTCTTCATGAAGAGGTGGTCTTAATTCTAAACCAGAGAAAGTTATTTTCCTTTATGGATAATGCCTTTTGTGTTCTATATAATGTCTTTTTCTACTCCAAATTCAAGAACCTATTCTGAGCCAGGCACAGTGCCACAAGCCTGTAATCCCAGCACTTAGGGAGGCTGAGACAGGAGAATCGCGAATTCAAAGCCAGCCTCAGCCACAGCAAGGCACTAAGCAACTCAGTGAGACCCTGTCTCTACATAAAACACAAAATAGGACTGGGGATGTGGCTCAGTGGTCGAGTGCCCCTGAGTTCAATCCCCAGTACCAAAAAAATAAAAATAAAAGAATAGGTTTTTGTATATAGCATGAGGAGTAGGAGTCAGATTTCATCCCTCTGTCTACAAGTCACTCCTATACCATTTGGTGAAAAGATATTTCCCACTGCATTTCAGTGCCATCTTTGCTATAAATCAAGCATGTGTCCATATACATATTTATTTCTGGGATCTGTATTCTGTTTTACTGGTCTGTGTTTCTCCATTCCCCAATACCATACTATCTTAATTATTCTGGCATTATAATATGTTGTTCTTTTTCAAGAGTATCTTAGTTGTTCTTTTATCATTTCATTTCCAAGTAGATTTTAGAACTAGCACATCAGCTTTCACACATGTACACTTGCATGTATACATAAAACAGTTGCAATTTTTTAAAATATTTTTTCTTAGTTGTAGATGGACACAATGTCTTTATTTTATTGCTTTGTATGTGGTGCTGAGGATCGAACCCAGGGCCTCACGCATGCGAGGCAAGCGCTCTACCGCTGAGCTACAATCCCAGCCCAAAAACAATTGCAATTTTGATTGGAATTTTCTTGAGTTTATGTATCAATTTTTATTTTGATTATTTTGGAGGGATACCTGGGGATTGAACTTGGGGACATTTAGCCACTTAGACACATCCTCAGCCCTATTTTGTATTTTATTTAGAGACAAGGTCTCACTGAGTTGCTTAGCACCTCACTTTTGCTGAGGCTGGCGAGCCTCAACTTTGAACTTGTGATCCTCCTACCTCAGCCTCCTGGGCTGCTGGGATTACAGGGATGCACCACCATGCCTAGCCATTTATTTATATTTTCTATTGTTTTATTGTTTTGGTTTAAAAATATTCATGCTTTTCATATAAAATTCATCTTTTAGTTTTTGGTGTTTGCCTTTATAAACAGCAGCTTTAAAATTTTCAGTTTTTAATGATTTTGTCTTCATACATAGGAAATATTTGATTTTAAGGTTTATCCATCGGGCTTATTAAATTCACTTCTAATGACTAATAATTTAAATTGTTTGTATATAATTTGCAGCTAAAGATAGTTCCATTTCTTTCTTCCTAACTCTTACACATTTTATTATTTTATTAGCCAGAACTTTCACTATAATACTGAAAATGGTGACGAGAAGGAAAATGCCGACCTTTCACCACGAAATGTTTGCTTTAAGTTCTAAGTATAAGTTCTTAAATGGATTAAGAAAATGCTCTTTGGGCTGGGGGTGTGGCTCAGTGGTTGCGCGCTTGCCTCGCATGTGTGAGGCCCTGGGTTTGATTCTCAGCACCACATATAAATAAATAAAATAAAGGTCCATTGACAACTTAAAAAAAATTTTTAAATGCTCTTTATTCCTAGTTTTCTCAAACTTTTTATCATTAATGTTGAACTCTGTCAAATGCTTTTTTCTGCATCTATTGAGACCATTGTGATTTTTTTCTGAATTTTTCTATCCCGCTTTGGATATCTGTAAAATCAATGTTAGTCTTGTACCTTGTTTCCAAATGCTACAGGATAATTTGGACTCTTGTATTTTTTGTGATCACTGCAACTCATCTATTTTATTGCATGTGCATTGTTGTGCAAGTCATTTTCTTCTCCATCAATTTAACCATGTATATGTAGAGAGGAATCATGTCTGTGCTCTACAAACTTTGACCCAGAAAACACATTCTAGAAGCTTTTTATCAAAGATGACTTTCTCAATTGAGGTGAAGTCATTCCAAGGTAACAGCAGGGTAGAAAAATTCAGAGAAGGGAAATATTAAGTGATGCTCACAGTCCAATCAAATGTACATTAAGAATTGCTTCCAAGCCAGGCACCGTGACACATGCCTGTAATCCCAGCCACTCAGGAAGCTGAGACAGGAGGATCCTGAGTTCAAAGCCAGCCTCAGCAAAAACCAAGGCACTAAGCAACTCAGTGAGACTCTGTCTCTAAACACAAAATAGGGCTGAGGATGTGGCTCAGTGGTTGAGCGCCTCTGAGTTTAATCCCTAGTACCACCCCCCCCCCAAAAAAAAGAATTATCTCCCAAGTAGTCTTGCACTTGCAGCTGAAAAATGAAAATCAGACTCAGTCGTATATTCTCTTCTCTTTCAGGTCTACTTGGATAAACTCTAATTGAGACCACAAATTGGACACTCTACCAGTAGAAATTGATGCCTGGAAGAGTAAGCTCTTGCACTTGAGTGTGGTTGTGGCCAGGACCAGATACCATGTTAAAAGCCCAGAGTTAGCCAGGTGCGGTGGCTCAAGCCTGTAATCCCAGCACTTAGGGAGGCTGAGACAGGAGAATCACGAGTTCAAAGCCAGCCTCAGCAACGGTGAGGTGCTAAGCAACTCAGTGAGACCCTGTCTCTACATAAAACACAAAACAGGGCTGGGGATGTGGCTCAGTGGTCGAGTGCCCCTGAGTTCAATCCCTGGTACCAAAACAAAAAAAAAAAAAGCCCAGATTTTTCAGCACCTGCCCACTGCCTCAGGACTAAACTGTGTTCATTCTTTGAGTAGCAGGAATTCAGCACAGACTCTAAAAACCATAGCACACAAAGCTTTTGTTTACTGGAGGGCTCCAAGAACATGATGCCTCATTCTGTAGACAGAGCGTCCTTGCCGTGCCTGGCACACAGCAGGGACTTATGTGGATACATGAATCATGAATGGCAATAGAAATCATGAATGCTTGTTTGATGTTTTCAGTTGAAACCTTAAACAGGCTCACAGCATTCCGTGTGAAAAACACCGTGTGCCCAAACCAGTGACGTGGACCTGGGACTTTCCTGGCATGCCAGTCCCTAACGAAGGGGGAAACCCAGTGCAGCCCAGCCAGGAAGTCACCAAGAAGCAAACTCAGTGTGTTCTAGAATGAAACAAACCCTCTGGTACCAAACTCCCCCTTGACCTGCATTTTAGACTGCACCGCGGGATCCTCCTCTGTGGGAATTCAGTAGAGTTCTCTTTCCCGTCTGTCAGCACCATCTTTTGCAGCTCTCAGATATAACCTTCAGCGAGCAGGCAGGTCATTCTAGCTCCAGGCTGCTCTTGAGTAAGTTCCTCAAACCCTTGATTTAGTCCTACAATGTCTAGTGAAGGAGAACTCGGCAGCGTGGTCTTCTGGGGAAGTGAGTGGTAAGAATGCTGACATCATTGTGACCTCTGCCCTTCCTAAGCACTCAACATGGAAGACACACCTTCCAGGCTAGGTTCAGTTATTGGTTTATTCATTAGACTTTTATTTATTTATTCCAGGTGGCCCAAAGCACTTTACAGCCGCCATCTACTGGTGGAGGGAAAAGGGGAGCTCGGGAGAAGATCCTGAGTGGTTGGAAGGAGGGGCGAGTGAACACCAGTCATGTGACCAGCCTGGGCCTGGTTTAGGTAATCTCATGCTCAACCACTTCCTGATAGGAATTCCTGAAATTTTATTTCCCCAATTTCACAGATGACATTAACAGATGGGCAAAGAGGGTAAAAACTTGCTAACATCAAACCGCTAATCACTGGCTATTCCCGGGGATCAGGGCTCAAGGCCCCGAGGCTCTTGGGTGCTTCTCCAGCTTTCCCCCTGTCCTTTCAGCTTGTGTGTTGACCCCATTCCTCCCCCACCCAGGCAGGTTTTCTTATGGTGGTGGGCTGTGGTTAGGAGGGACATCCTGGTGTTAACCTACAAGCTGGGAACTTGAGGGGAGGTATATTGTCCTTAAAGAAAAGGGGAACAGTAAATCACTGTGTCCCTGACTACCCACTTTCTGTTCCCCAAACCTGGCCAATTAAGGGAACAATGAGAGTAATCCTGGGCCACAATATCCAGATACGCGTTATCTTGAGGGACACTGGCTCACGCTCAGGCACACTGGGATGTAGGCACGTTGAGGCCATCTGTAGAAAGTTGCTTTTGCACATAGTCCACGACCGCAGCTCCTTGGGATGCTGGTCATACGAAGCAAACTAAGCAAGTTAATGAGGTCACAGCTTTGCAGCCTCACGTACATAACTCCTCTCTCGGTGGCTCCTGGTACAGAACGGAGAGAGCATGTGGACAGCAC
The DNA here is from genome assembly GCA_004024805.1 of Geosciurus inauris. NCBI lineage: Eukaryota > Metazoa > Chordata > Mammalia > Rodentia > Sciuridae > Geosciurus > Geosciurus inauris. The sequence continues at coordinate 60,738 of PVHX01010672.1, read as the reverse complement.
ACCCCTCACTCGTCCAGCCGGCTGCCACTGGACAGAATGCCGTGAGCGAGACAAGCAGTGAGGGACAGAGGTGCTGTTGGAACTTCCCCAGAAGCATTTCACGGTACACCCTGCGGCCTCCTGCGCCATCTCCAGGTATTTTCTTTGGTCTCAGCAACCTATCCCCTGCCCTGGCCCAACTGGGCTTTGGACATAACAGAAGACTTCACGCGGGGCCACCTCCAGCACGTGTGTGCTGGCTGCTTGACTTCTAGTCCCACCAGAAGCCCCCGCATCGAGGAAGGATGTTTGCCCAGAGAAGAGGATTTGGGGAGTTCTGAAGAGAAGTGGTGAAGCCTGTCGGACAGGATGCAGAACTAGGGTGAAGTCGGCATCCGCCAGCTGCTTGCCGGGGGTTTACTCTGTTGTAAGGAGGGAAGAAAGGCAACAGGGCAGAAAAGAGGTGGATGCTCAGCAGCTCGGCCAGACTTAAGGGCGCTCTCCTGTCGCCTGACTGGCAGGGGGAACACCTGTGTGAAGCCCGAACTCTGACTCACAGGGACCTCAACCTGTCAGGCATTCCACCCCTGGAGACCTGGGAGGATGCGATGCTCCTTAAACTGAGTGGTGCACCTAGGACAGGGAACTGGATGGATGGCTTCAAAATATTGTTTTATTTGAAAATTTTGAAAAGTGTTTTTAAAAAGGCAGCAGCAGGGTGGCTGGGGCTGTGGCTCAGTGGTAGAGCGCTTGCCTCGCATGCGTGAGTCACTGGGTTCGATCCTCAGCACCACATACAAATAAATAAATAAAATAAAGATATTGCATTCATCTACAACTAAAAAAAATTAAAAAAAAAAAAAAAAAAAAAGGCAGCAGCAGGCACCTGTCTTCGGGCCGAGGCTATGGTGGGCAACCTGATGGCTTTGGGAAGGCCGGAAGCCAGGAAGCAGTTTCAGTGCTCAACTCCAAGCAGTGAAAGTGCACACACCCCAGAACCCCAGCTGTCCCGAACACGCGGCCTGCTGGTCTCCATGCTCAGTACCTGTCCCCTGCCTGCAGTTCTGGGACAGAAAGAGCTGTCACACCATGAGCTCAAGTAGAATTTAAATGCCTGTTTCCTGAGTAGCTGGAATTACACCGCCATGCTGTTCACAGCCTAAATCACCAGTATTTTTTTTTTTTAAGGAGGTAACACTTATTATTTACTATTCAGTTCATAGTCGACTGAATCCATAGCTCTGGGACTGATGGAAGAAAGCTGCTCAGTCCATGGCAACCAGCAAGGGCTCGGCTCACCAAGGACAAACCATAAACCCCAAAATCCTGCCCCCAGGGACTACTCCCTCCAGCCACACTCTACAAGCCTACTTACTAGCCAGTTAACTCCTATCAGAGGATTAATCCACTGATTAGATTATGACTGCAATATAATCATTTCACCTCTGAACACTCCTGCATTGTCTTGCACCTGAGCATTTTGGCAACATTGTATAGATATCTAAATCATGACATTCTTCCCCTAACCTGAAAAAGCTCATGCCCGTCTCACAATGCTTACATTTAGTCCATTTCCAGAAGTCCCCGTAGTCTTAACAGTTCCAGTGTTGCCCAAAAATACAAATCCAAAATCTCATCTAAGAATCAAGGCAAGCCCAGTTTGGTGGTGCACGCTTGTAATCTCAGCAGCTCGGGAGGCTGAGGCAGGAGGAACGAGAGTTCAAAACCAGCCTCAGCAACTTAGTGAGGCCTGTCTCAAAATAAAATATAAAAAAAGGGCTGGGGATGTGGTTCAGTGGGTAAGTGCCCCTGAGTTCAATGGCTGGTACAAAAAAAAGGGGGGGGGGCAAACTCGTGCATGTTTTTTCCTCTAAAAACATCAAAAGCAAAGTTATATATAATAGCACAGAGTAAACATTTCCATTCCACAAGGGAGGAATAGGGGAATAGGAAGAAGGGATGCGACCAAAGCAAGACCAAAATCCAACTGGGCAAAAATGTCCTTGTAGCTCTGTAGTCAGCAGTCAGCGTCCGGAGCACATGACATCATGTCCTTTCTGAAAGGATTATGTAGCTCTGCCCCCGTGGCCTTGCCAGCTTCAGCCCAAGGGGCCTCTTTTGGTGTGAATCTGCTTGATTCCCACAGCTTTCCTCAGATCGGCATGGATATGGGCATCTTAATCTTGCAGGTCTCCACTGTAGCTTCAGCTTCCTTTCCACACTTCATCATCGCCCTCCCAGAGCCAGCGCACAGGAACTACGACCCTGCTACACTTTGGCTTCCCAGGCCTTCCTCTGAAATCTCGGTGGAGCCCTCCATGACCCCCTAACTCTGGCACCCTGCATTGGTGCAGAGCGATACCACAGAGTTGGGGTCAAGGTCTGCCACCATCCTGGGCAGCAGCCAAGCCTCCTGTAACCATGGCTGCGGCAGCCTCTGAGCACCTGGGCAGCTGAGCACAGGAAACAACTTCCTGCCCCTGCCTACTCCCTGCAAGCAGGGTGCCCCCAGAGTCTCCTGTCAAAGGAGTTTTTACACCCTTGGTCAGTGTGATCTTGGCAATTTCTTTCTTTCTTTCTTTTTTTTTTTAAATATTTATTTCGTTTTTAGTTGTGGGTGGACAGAATATATTTTATTTTTATGTGGTGCTGAGGATCAAACCCAGGGCCTCATGCGTGCTAGGTGAGCACGCTACCACTGCGCCATAACCCCAGCCCTTGGCAATGTCTGAGATAGCCCCAAGCCATGTTGTATTTGTGCAAATCACTTTGCATCTCTTCAGTGGCTGTAAACTAACAACCAATCACATCTTTTTTGGCCCCAGTTTTACACACACTTCCTGGCCAAATTGCTAGTTTTTCAAATCCTTCTGCTCCTGATTATCACAGTAAATGTAGCTAACAGCCACTAGCAATACACATTTCACTGTTTGAATGTTGTCCTGTTTTGAAAATTTATTCCACCAGATTAACTTAACTCATGAGCCAAATCTATATTTCCTAAGTCCCATGTGCATTCTGGTCTTCTGGGCTCCCACCCGAATTGCCCATTAAGCTCTGCTCACAGCCTTCTAGAACTTTTCCAGGTTACATCTCTAAGTTAAAAATTTCATCTCTAAGTTAAAAATTTCACCCACAAGCCAGCTTCAAAGGCTTCTGAATCACATGATCAGGTTAGTCACAGCAACAATCTCACTTCTTGGAACCAATTGTTTTAGCTCTTTCATTGTTAGAACCAAAATACCCAACAAGAACAACTTACACAAATTTATTTGGCTCAGAGTTTGAGAGGTTCTGTCCACAGTCAGTTGACTCCATAGCCCTGGGGCCCAGGTAAGGCAGAACATTATGGCAGAGGGTGGGCAAAGGAAAGCAGCTCAGGTAATAGGCAAGGAAGCACAACGCAATCACCGTTCTTTTGGAGCTACTAACCCTGTGCCCAGCCCCACTGTTGGACATGGATCCACCACTAGAACGACGAAATGACACACATTGCTTTTAAAGTGACATATTTCTAAATGTTGGTTGGTTTAGGGTAATACATACCCTTGATGGCCTGGGCAATGGAAACTGAAGACTCAAACCTCTTGATTTGTGGGATCTTTGTGGGTCAAGTTTATAGTGAACCACTTCCACAAATCACCTCAGGCTGCTTACAGAAAAGAGCTGAAGAGCCGGGCACAGTGGCGTACGCCTGTAATCCCAGCACTTTGGGAGGCTGAGACAGGAGAATCGTGAGTTCAAAGCCAGCCTCAGCAAGGGCGATGCGCTAAGCAACTCAGTGAGACCCTGTCTCTACATAAAACACAAAATAGGGGCAGGGATGTGGCTCAGTGGTTGAGTACTGTAGAGTTCAATCCCCAGCACCGAAAAAAAAAAAAAGAGCTGAAATTTTCTTTATATCCTTTTCAAATTGTTCATTATTACAATATATAAAGAAACTGATCGTTGTATTGATTTTCTATCTTGCAACTTTGCTGAGTTTAATAGTTTTAGCAGTTTTCTTGTGGAAACTTTTGGACTTCGTACATATAAGATCATGTCTCCTCTGAACCAAAGATCATTCCCTTCCAATTTATATGCCCTTTTCTTTCCTTTTTTTTGGTACTGGAGATTGAACTCAGGGGCACTCGACCACTGAGCCACATCCCCAGCCCTATTTTGTGTTTTATGTAGAGACAGGATCTCACTGAGTTGCTTAGCACCTCGCCATTGCTGAGGCTGACTTTGAACTTGCAACCCTCCTGTCTCAGCCTCCTGAGCCACTGAGATTACAGGTGTGCGCCACTGTGCCCAGTTTTAAGGGTTTTTGAAATGATTGTTCTCTTGCTGCTATCAACAGACTTAATATGTAGAAAGACTGTTGGCAGTTTGTGTCCGTGTGGGTGTTTGGTCTATCCTACTTGGAATTCATTGAGCCTCAAGTATTTACATTTTCATTTCTTTCCTCAAATCTAGGAAGTTTATAGCCATTTGGTTTTCAAATAATCCCTCCTCGCCTTTCGCCTGCCCTCAAGATGCATTGATCGGCTTGGCAGGTCCACAGGCTGTTCATTTTCCTCCTTTTTTGCTCCCGGCTCAGTCATTTCAAGTGATCTGGCTTCACGGTCACTGGTTCTTCTATGTGATCGAGTCGTTGAATTCCTCTCGTGAACTTTTCAATTCAGTCACTTTATTTTTCAGTTCCAGAGTTTGGTTCTTTTTTATAATTTCTGCTTCTCATTTTGTTCAACAAATCATCTTCCTGATTTCTTTGTCCCTGTTGTATTTTACCTCACTGAGCATATTTAAGACTGTTGTCTAAAGTCCTTGTCGAATATGTCAACGTCTGTTTCTCTAGGTTTGCCTTCTGGAGATTTACTTTGTTCCTTTTCTTTTTTCTTTTTGTTGTTGTTTTACACCTTGTGACCTTTTGCTGGGATTTGGGCATTTGCGCAAACAGCCACCTCTGTCTTCAACAACTGGCTTAGAGCAGGGGAAGAACTTCCTAGATCAACCCAGCTTAGTAAAGGCTTATGGTCCCCTCAAACCCTTTCTGGTGATGCACTTTCGCTGGGACTGCATGTGTGTTCCCATGGCTATTTACCTGTACTGTACTGTGCTGTTAGGTTTCGCATTTTCCTCTGCCCATCATCTACGACCCCAGGCAACCAAGGCCTGCAGGCGACTTGCGCTCTAAGGTGCACACCCACCTCACACCCACGTGCCAGTTCCCAGGGTTGAACCAGCAAGACAGAAACTAGTTCAAGCTGCCTCCAGACAAGCCTTAGAGTTGCAAGCAAATTCCCCCTTTTTCCAGGAGTCTCAAGGGAGAAACAGAGAATTGGATTGTTTGACTATGTCACACTGCTTCAGGAGAGGGTGGTGCAGAAGGGAGCAAAATGCCATGAAATTCCCTACAATTTTGTATGTGGATTTTTTTTTTTTTTGGTACTGGGGATTGAACTCGGGGCACTCGACCACTGAGCCACATCCCCAGCCCTATTTTGTGTTTTATGTAGAGACAGGGTCTCACTGAGTTGCTTAGTGCCTCGCTGTCGCTGAGGCTGGCTTTGAACTCGCGATTCTCCTGTCTCAGCCTCCCTAAGTGCTGGGATTACAAGCGTGAGCCACTGCGCCTGGCTGAGTGTGGATGTTTCTTGTTGAGGCATTCCCTTGGTTGCTGCTGCTTCTTAATTGGATTTGTGAGTTTTCACAAAGCTATTTTGATCTGAATGTTTATTCAGTGTTTTCACGAGGGAACAAGGGCCTGGAGCTTCCTATCTACCATCTTGCTGACATCACTTGTCTCATACTTCTTGCATAAAAATTTAATGCCAATTCCAGCAACTCAGGAGTCTGAGGCAGGAGGATCACAAGTTGGAGGCCAGCCTCAGCAACTTAGCAACACCCTGCCCCTGCCCCCAAAAGGACTAGGGATGTAGCATCCTTGGGTTCAAGCCCCAGTACCAAAACAACAATAATTATGAAACTGATAAAGAATGAAATTCAAACACCATAGAATGGCATGAATTGAAAATTTTTATTCACTTCTCAAGCACCATTCCCACTTCTCAAGGATGATTTCTGGGCAGCCAGCGCGTTGTGACTGGAGGGCCACCTCCACTCTAAGTTAATGCAGGCAGACCTCCTTCCAGACCTTGCTGCTTTGAACTGTATCCATGATTTTAAGCACCAAAGATTTATAATAGACTTACCTGTCCACCTGCTCCTTTGGGGGGTGGGGGATGTAGGTACTGGAGATCGATGCCAGGGGCACTTAACCAGTGGGCGACATACACCCCCAGCCCTTTTATTTTTTAATTTTTATTTTGAGACAGTGTCTTAGTTGCCTAGGGCCTAAGTTGCTGAGGCTCAGCTAAGTTGCAATCCTCCTGCCTCAGTCTCCCACATCACTGGGATTACAGGCATGCGCCACCACACCCAGCTGTCCTGTTTTTTTTTTCTTTGGTACTGGGGATTGAACTCAGGGATGCTCGACCACTGAGCCACATCCCCAGCCTTATTTTATGTAGAGACAGGGTCTCACTGAGTTGCTTAGTGCCTAGCCATTGCTGAGGCTGGCTTTGAACTCGCGATTCTCCTGTCTCAGCCTCCCTAAGTGCTGGGATTACAGGCATGTGCCACCATGCCTGGGTCTCTGTCCTGTTTTTTAAAAATATTTTTACATCTGAATTTCTCATCTTCTCATTTCTTTCTGTAATGACATCTTTAACACACATGTATATTAAGAGTTCATGAGCTGGGGTTGTAGCTGTGGTAGAGTGTTTGCCTAGCACGTGTGAGGCACTGGGTTTGATTTCAGCACCACATATAAATAAAATAAAGGTCCATTGACAACTAAAAAAAGAAGAAGAAAAGAATTCATGAGTTCTGAGTATATACATTAAGGAGATTAACATTTTATCACTGAGGTACACCCCAGCCTTTAACTTTTTGAGACAGGGGTCTCACTAAATTGTCAGGGCTGGCCTTTAACTTGGCAGTCTCCTGTCTCAGCCTCCCAAATTGCTGCAATTACAGCTGGGATGACAGGAGTGTGCCTCTGCACCCAGGAAGAACTTCATTTTGACAAGAGTCATCAAAGCTTAAAAAAAAAAAAAACACTCTTCCCCAATATTTTCCTTACTCAAGTCTCTTTCAGAATGTGTGTGGCAGTTCTCATGATACTGGCCTGTCCTTGGTGTCTAGCTGCTGAAGTACCTCAGCAGCCTATGCACCCAGCCTCATGCAGCCTTGTGGCCCCAAAGCAGGGCTTGGCTGGGCACCACATTGCAGGCGCCGTCCTGTGCCTTGCAAGACATTCAGCCACCAGATTCACCGTCTCACTTTCCTCAAGTTGTGGCACCCAAAAAAGAATCTCCTGACATTGCCAAGGTTTCCCCGGGGAGTCGCCACCCACTGTGGGAAACACTGTCTGAAGCTACTTTAGGAAGGAACTCTAACTCCCCCAAACATTCTGTGACGACAGTGCTCTGCAACTTTGTGATATGGTAGCCGATGGCCATGTGATGTTAGTAAGCACTTGAAAGGTGGCAGCATGAGGGAGAAAATTCCTGATTTCGCTTTATTTTTTTTTTTTTTGGTACTGGAGATTGAACTCAGGGGCACTCGGCCACTGAGCCACATCCCCAGCCCTATTTTGTGTTTTATTTAGAGACAAGGTCTCACTGAGTTGCTTAGCACCTCGCCATTGCTGAGGCTGGCTTTGAACTCGCGATTCTCCTGTCTCAGCCTCCGAAAGTGCTGGGATTATAGGCTTGCGCCACCGCGCCTGGCTTCACTTTAAGTTACTCAAACCCTACAAAAATACTTCTTTTTAATACCTTTGTTAAAAATCAGATGTGGTCGATTGGCAATTAAACCCTAGGGGTGCCTTAGTTCCCATCCTTATGGGTCACCGTGCCCCATATTATTCCTGCTTTTTACCTACCTGGCAAACAACTGTCATTCCAACTTACATTAAAAGAAAAAAGAAAAATCACAGATGAAGTCCTAAGTTTAATTCTGCGTAGGCACAGGTTAAATTGTATGCTAAAATTTGAAGTTAAAAATTAAAACTATAGACATTTATAAATCCTCTTTATAAGAAAAAAAATTTTTTTTTTTAGTTGTTGATGGACCTTTATTGTATTCATTTTTTATATGTGGTGCTGAGAATCGAATCCAGTGCCTCACACATGCTAGGCAAGCGCTCTACCACTGAGCCACAAACCCAGCCCTATAAATCCTCTTTTAAAGCAAAAAGTGATGAGCTGTTTTTGCGTCAGGGTTATATCACTGACAACACAAGCATGCTAGAAAGGTGCTCTAAGTCCTGGGATGAAATGGAAAAACCAAAACAGGATTGAAAGAAAACATTTATTGAATCAAAATCAATACTTTCTTTTTAATATCTACAAGCCAACACTGAACTCACTTTATTCAAGAATGAACACAATGTACAAAAAAAGTAGGCTTATATTATAAAAATATGTCAATTTTATCTTCTGGGTGCTGAGCAGACGTTATTTTAAACAAAATCAAGGCAAACTTAATGAGACTGCTATAATTTAATAACAAGTGAAGGCTCGTGTCCTCAGAGTGTTCACAGGCCCACCAACAGTGCCGCCCTGGAAACGCCGCGCCCAGGCCCGCGGCAGCATCTCCACTTCATGCCGACGCGTGGAAGTACCTCTTCTGCAGAATGCAGATCACTGCTAACAAGATGCATGTGATTAAATCTTCATTTGGTTTCCCTTAACAGCTGTTAGCTGTTAATACTTTCAGCAAAGTATTAACAGCATAATGAATTTGGAGTATAAAAATCCTATTTATTTAACTAACTTCAGTTTAAAAATGAGATGTTGTTAAGGAGAACAAGTGACCTCCCAAGGCTTTAAACCCCATTAACAAAGGTGGGAAAGTCACCTCACTCCAACACTCTCAAATATTCTAAGCCTCCATAAAATATTTATGTCCAAGGTTAATATCTTTGTAACTTTTATTTCTTGATTTTATTGGCACCTTCCCAGGCACTCTTGGCATGTGCTCTTGTATACAGTGTAATTACTGTGCCTGTGAGGTTAGTGGCAGCTGTAGGACAGTTAGAGGCTGAAGAGCCCAGCCTTTGGCTTACCATGGAGACAGACTCCAATGCTCACTGGTCTTGGAGCGAGAAAAGAGTGATAGGAAAGAATAAAATCAAATCAAAGGGACACTGGCTCCCTGTATCATTCCAGGAATTATCTGGCAATATAAAAATGTACTAATTTTAAAAGCTAAAATGCATCCACGCTGATAATGCCAAGAAAACGTAATCCATCTTACAGAGCTTGCCCACAGCAGTGCCCCTGGAAGAAAGCTGACCCTGGCTGAGGAGAGTGACAGTGCGACCCAAGCAAGTTCCAGAATTCCATCTTCACTAATGAAACTTCGACAGACACTGTGCTTGGGAATGATACCCAAGAAAGCACAAAATCGCAAAACACAAGGATCAAGCACTCTGGTGTCCCAATTTACTGGGTAAATTAAATTTAGAAGAATGAGGGAGACATGCTTTCATGGTTTGCCTACATAAACCTAACACGTCTTTAGATAACTGTTGCACAAGAACCTGGGACCAAGGTGAGGAAAAAGGCAGAAGAGAAAATGGCGACTGTCTCTCTGCGAGTTTTTAATTAAGCCCCTTTTGCTGCATGAAATGTTGATCCTACCAAGGGAGCTCAGCCTAAACGACACAGGATTGAAACATTCTAGTAACACAAACCACTGCCATTGCTCTAACTGGGAAGAGGAACATGTACAGAAATATTTGGAATACACAATTTATAAAAGATAAACACATTTTGGAACCTGAGCAAAGGCTTCTTACCAACACCATAAAAAGCCACCGTCATAGGCTGCCTTCATCAGCAGTGACTCCACCAGGTCAGTGTGTTGCTCTTGGCAACACCCAAGGCCCCCAAAATATGCAGAACACAGAAAGTCCAATGACTCTGGTGGTCTGCAATTAGTAGCACAGGCCAGAATTTTAACACACTGCTAGCAGAAACAACTGGATGCCAAAATATTAAACATGAAATAAAAACAAGTAAAAAGAAAACGAGTGCACAAAGAATGAACAGCTCACTCAGACTGGATGGGAGCTCCATTACAGCATCCAGACACAGACCCACACCTCTTCACAACCGCAGGGCCTTACTTTCAAAATAAATACACTGAACATTTACAACAGAAAGAATGCCTTATGAATGCAAGTTTTTCTCTTATTGCAATTCTAATCAAATAGGCCAAAAAGTCATACTTCTAAAATAAGCTACAAAGTTATCTTTTTTTTCTGTGAAACTGATGTGACTTGGTGCCACAGTTAAACGTCCTTCTAATAGCAGCAGTATAATCAGCCCATGGCAGCAAGGAAATGTTAATTTCTGACATCCCATGGGCTCCCATCAAAGCAACTCTATAAAGCATGCAGATACCTATTCTGCTGAAGTTTCAAACAAATAAAAATGATCATTGTGCTTGTGTGTCTCACATCTTCCAAAATATACACAAATGATAACAAGTTAGCAATAGCAGATCTTTGTTTACCAGTAAAATCATAAGGCAGAGAGGGTTGGAGGTGGAAAGAAAATGTCTGCAATGGAAAAAATTACAAAAATGGTGCTAGCATTCACACAAACACACAAAAAAACCATGCTAAGATCAGATCCACATATTGATTAAACATTGAAAATTCAGCTACAATCCAAAGTACTCTGTCCATGAGTCCAAAGGCATGCATGCCAGCGGAGAAAAGGCAGGATCCGCTTGACAGTATCTTCTTCAGAGTAGAACAGCAACATCTCACTGGAGTAATCACAGAGGGTGAATTAAGATGCCATCACACTTCTTTTTGTAATTAAAAAATAAAATAAATGCAATCACAAGACAAAAAAATTATAGTAGACAGAAAATACAGAAATTCACAATGACCTATAAAACCAAAAGAAAAATTCAAATTATTTTTATACTTTCAAGGTTCATCCTTCTTAGTCAGTCTTTTTAATTTGAAAAGCTTATGAAAGATTTACAAATAATAAGGTGTTAAATATAAGATTACTGCACTAGTAATCAAGAGATTATCATGATACCTACAGTATCAATATTCAAAATGATAGCTTCACTCTTGTGTCAAGGACAGCATCTTGTCACCAGAACCTCAGGCAAAAGCTTCCTCCCCAACTAGATGTGTTTTTTTTTTTTTTTTAATTTTTTTAGTTGTTGATGGATCTTTATTTTACTCATTTATTATTTATATGTGGTGCTGAGGATCGAACCCAGTGCCTCATGCATGCTAGGCAAGCACTCTACCACCGAGCTACAGCCCCAGCCCCCGCAACTAGATGTTTTAAAGCATTTAAAATTCTTCATAAGGAAAACAACACTCAAAACTTATACTCAGCCGGGCACGGTGGCTCAAGCCTGTAATCCCAGCACTTAGGGAGGCTGAGACAGGAGAATCGCGAGTTCAAAGCCAGCCTCAGCAACAGCGAGGCACTAAGCAACTCAGTGAGACCCTGTCAACATAAAACACAAAAAAATAGGGCTGTGGATGTGGCTCAGTGGTCGAGTGCCCCTGAGTTTAATCCCCAGTACCAAAAAAAAAAAAAACAACTTATACTCAAAATACAGTAACTGCCTATGCCCATCCCTTTAAACTTTCAGCTGAAGAAATTATTTTTGCTTTTCTAAGTTTGCAGTTAAAAGAAATATAATAAAAGAACAAGACACATATTTTTAACCCTGAGGCTTAAAGTAAGGCTGCTGTTTCCACGTCTGGCCTGTGCCCAACCCCTCCAGCTCTGAATACTCACTGGGAAGGATCCAGGGCTATCCTGCTTTTGTGTCCACAAGCTGCATCTGCACGTTGGCAGACATACCACCTCCGTACCCTCCCTTGGACTGCATCTGGTTCTGAATGGAGCTAACCTACGAGACAAAAGACGATAGAAGTCAGGAACCAGGTCCAGTGCAACTACGAAACCATTCTTTTCCCAACATTTTAGCAGGGCTGCTTTATTCAGGACACTATTATAAAAAAACAAAAACTAGTTTCTTATGGACTTAAATTTTTTCTGATTATAACGACAAATGGTGAGACTTCTAATTGAGAGACTTTTTTGTGATAACTTCTTCCCTTTACTTTCTCTACTTCCCAGTTACTTAAAGCAAAGTTAATTTGGTAATAACACCAAAGTTAAGTATCTTAACTTGAAGACACCTTCATATACATGACGACTTCTTAGAACAGACTCTGAAGCAAGAAAATAAGCATGAAATTGGACCAACCAGAGATAAATCTTAAAAATCTATGTGGTGGGCTGGGATTGTGGCTCAGTGGTAGAGCGCATGCCTTCCATGCGTGAGGCACTGGGTTCAATCTTCAGCACCACATAAAAATAAAGATATTAAAAAAAAAAAAACTATGTGGTAAAATGTATAGTCTTAATACAGTCTGACAGAGAATCTAAAAATTCAAAGATAAGTTTATTTATCTATCTTGTAACTGAATGAACTATTTATCCTCTTAGAATATCAGGCTTCGTATCCATATAGTGGTTAAGATCACAATCTCTCCTAACCACATTACAGGGCTATTTTCTGATAGACTGCAAAATATATACATGCTGAATTATTTTCTTACTTTACTGTAACACACACACACAGTCTTTTGCAAACTATAAAGCACTTTTATTTGTTTATTTTTTGGTGGTACTAGGGATGAATGAAACCCAGTGGCACTCTACCACTGAGCTACATTGTCAGTCCCTGCCCCCACTTTTTCTGAATTACCCAGGTTGGCCTTGAACTTAACATTCTCCTGCCTCAGTCTCCCAAGCAGCTGAGATTACAAGCATGTGTACCACCATACCTGGCTAGTTTATCATTATCATTTTCATTCCTATAAATCTGAAATATTTAGGAAGTAGAGAATGAGAAAATCAGACTAGGCTGCTGGAAGAAGAAACACAGCAGTAAGATTCTGCAGGTGATGGCCATACAGTGAAGGGTCAGAACACTGAGTCTGGTCAAGCATCATGGAATCAGCTCAAAGGGCCCTTTTCACTGCCAAGATTTGGGGGAAGAGAAGGGAACAGGGTCACTGTCCTTCATTAACCTATTTATTAAGTGCTTCCCGAGCACCTACTATAACATAAAGCATCATGCGTAAAGTGCTTTTTCATTGGTGATCCTGAGTTTTTTATGTTTAAGAAAGTAACAAGCCAGGCACAGTAGCGCACGCCTGTAATCCTAGCACTTTGGGAGACTGAGACTGGAGAATCATGAGTTCAAAGCCAGCCTCAGCAATGGTGTGGTGCTAAGCAACTCGGTGAGACCCTGTCTCTACATAAAACACAAAATAGGGCTGGAGATGTGGCTCAGTGGTCGAGTACCCCTGAGTTCAATTCCTGGTACCAAAAAAAAAGAAAAAGAAAGAAAGTAACAAGACTTGCCTGAACTGTTTTTAGAGTAAGGTTTAGATACGTTAATAGAAGAGAATCGTAATATATAAAGGCACAGCTTGTTGACTACAAAAAGCATTTGGAAGACAAACTTGGTTCTAAAGAGATGAAAAACTTCATAGAAAGTCCCAGAGGAAAAGCACAGAAGGAAAGGCAGACATGTCAATATAAGATTATGTGCACATATAGAAATATCACAGTGAAACCTATTAATTTGTCAGTTAATACATGTTAAGAAAAGAAAAAGAAAAAAAGAAATCCCAGTGATCTGACCCTGTAGATCAGAACCTGTACAACAGCTAATGTCCACCTTGATTCTGCATCTTAAGCTAAGAAGATGGACATCTAGCCCCACAGTATAATCCTAAAATTCCACCTAAATTTATGGCAAGAAGAAGAGTTAAGTGTAGCAACAACAGTTTTCACTGAAATAAATCTTAAAGAAAATTCTGAAATGTGCATAGGCAAGATTTAAAACATTAACAAATATCATGAACTAAAATTTAATTCCTCTATAGTTAGACTGGGGGGTGGGTACCAGGGATTGAACCCAGGGGTGGTTAACTACTGAACCACATCTTCAGCCCTTTGCATTTTTTATTTTGAGACAGGGTCTCACTGAGTTGCTGAGGCTGGCTTTGAACTTGGGATCATCCTCCTCCTGAGCCACTGGGATTACAGGTGCATGAGACCATCCCCAATTTATAGTTAGATTTTTTTAAAAAGCCTAAAGTGGCTAAGAAGACATTTGTTGATAAGAAATTAAGAGTTGGGCGTGGTGGTGCATGCCTATAATCCCAGCACTTTGGTAGGCTGAGGCAGGAGAATTGCGAGTTCAAAGCCAGCCTCAGCAACGGCAAGGTGCTAAGCAACTCAGTGAGAACCTCTACATAAAACACAAAAATAGGGCTGGGCATGTGGCTCAGTGGTTGAGTACCCCTGAGTTCAATCCCCAGTACCAAAAAAAGAAATTAATATTCATCATACAATAAATCTAAAACCACTCACTCTATATAAACTGACATGTAATTATATATTAGTAACCATATGAATAATAGTAATTGGATTTTCACTCCATGGTTGGTTTTTTCACTCCTTGTCAATCCAGGAAACAAAGCCACTGCCGCTTTTGACAGCAACACTGATACATTTCCATTTCCATAAAAGCAGACAAGTGAACTGAAGTACTTTTCCTGCAGATTTAGAACAAACAAGCTACTTCCTTTTCAGGAAACCACAAATGTCACTCCTTTGCTTACCTAGTAACTGAAGTCACAAACAGGTCTGCTGTATCCAGGATACTCATCCACCTATTATAAAAGTCCCTGTTCTCTGGTTAAGTCTTTTGTTAATGCTGTCCAGTTAGTGAGACTATGATGAATCGTAATTCTGATTTTATAAAAGTCTTATAGGCTTTCAGTCTGAACACTTCAGGAATCACCTAGAACCTGTTTACTTTAGACCTGAGGAAAAGGGGCCTTAGACTTAGGGATGGCTGAGCCTGGCAACAACCCTCATTTGGTACTGCTTCTGCATTCTGGTTTTTTCTTGGATAAAAACTGAACAAGGCCAGGCCTGGTGGTGGTGCATGCCTATAACCCGTGACTCAGGATGCAGAGGGGATGGACTGCGAGTTCAAGGCCAGACTGGGTAACTTAGTGAGACCTTGTCTCAAAGTAAAAAAAATAAAAAGGACGTGGGGATACAGCTCAATGGTAAAGTGTCTCTGGGTTTAATTCTCAGTACCCATTCATCCCCCAAACGTGGGGGGTATGAACCTGTCGCATGACCATGTCCCAAGGCCCGGTGGGTGCATTCCACCAACATACTTACTGAATTCATCCCACTGAACAGGTCTCCTGATCCTACATGAGCCGTGTGTACAAAGTTGGTTGGCTCTCCAATCATGCTTCGGTCAATCCGCCGTCGCCTTTTCTAAAAGAATATAGGAAACAATGTATTGAGAAAATAATCTCATTAACAAAAAACTTGATAGATTCTTACACTATAGATAAATGACTTCACTTAGTAATATAATAAATTTTTCTACAACACAAAAATACCTAACTTAGATACCACAATTACCTCTTACGAAATCTCTAATACACACACACACTGACAAGTAAAGCGACATAATGGGCTATTATTTAGAACTAAAAAATTATTTGGTCTAGCTTTGGCCATTCCATTTATATAGTGACCACATTATATGTGTGTGTGTGTGTGTGTGTGTGTGTGTGGTTATTTATTTATTTTTGGTACTAGAGACTGAACTCAGGGGCACTCGACCACTAAGCCACTTCCCCAGCCCTATTTTGTGTTTTATGTAGAGACAGGGTCTCACTGAGTTGCTTAGCGCCTCGGCATTGCTGAGGCTGGCTCTGAACTTGCGATTCTCCTGTCTCAGCCTCCCAAAGTGCTGGTATTACAGGCTTGAGCCACCACGCCTGGCTTTTTTTTTTTTTTTTTTACCCTGTGACAGATGGGTAATGTGCTGATGCTGTAAAAAGGACTGGGGAAGTGCATCTCACAACAGCCTGAAAACCCAATCCTAACACTTTAAACTTTTCTTTTGTACTGATGATTGAACCCAGGGGCGCTTAACCACTGAGCCACATCCCCAGGCCTTTTTTATATTTTATTTGGAGATAGGGTCTTATGGAGTTACTTAGGGCTTTGCTAAATTGCTGAGGCTGGCTTTGAACTCATGGTCCTCCTGCCTTAGCTTCACAAGCTGCTAGGTTTACAGGCATGCACCACCATGCCCAGCTTTAAATTTTTTTTTTTTTAATATTTATTTTTTAGTTGTAGGTGGACAGAATATCTTTATTTTTGTTTTTATGTGGTGCTGAGAATAGAACCCAGTGCCTCATGCGTGCTAGGCGAGCACGCTACCACTGCGCCATAACCCCAGGCCCCCAGCTTTAAATTTGATTCTGAAAAAAGGGGGGGGGGGGCTGGGATTGTAGCTCAGTGGTAGAGCGCTTGCCTCACATGCATGAGGCACTGGGTTTGATCCTCAGCACCTCATAAAAATAAATAAATAAAGATGTGTCCATCTTCAACTAAAAAAAGAAATATTAAAAAAAAAGAGAGAGAGAGAGACATCAAAAAGCCTAAAGAGAGCCAGGGGTGAGCTCATGCCTGCCTAGCATGCCTCAAGCCCTGGGCTCAGCTAGAAGAAAGGATTTTGAAAGCTTTCACCATAAAGAAATGATAAACTTTTGAGGAGATAACTGTTTAACCCAATTAAACATTATGTATGCAATATATACAAGGATCCAACATTAACTGTTACCCCATTAACACATTCAGTTTTTACATTTTTAAGTATCAGTTTAAAATACATTTTAAAATATGAAACAAACGTAAAATTTTCATCAGTCACCATTACTATTAGCAAAAATCACAGTGTGACTTGAGCATAACACTCTGATTTTAAACTTTATTTCCTAGCTTTCATCACAAACAAAACTTTGGTGGCTATTAGATTATGCCCACCTACCTTTCCCCACTAAACTGATTCTGTCATTCGGCTGTCTTGGGATTGGGAGGCAGTCCATTCAGTTTTCTGGTGTGTTCTGGCTCTGAAGGAAACTCAGTCAACTAGCCTGAGGTTTAGTGACTGTCCCTAATTTTTGACAACCACTTCCTTGCACGGTTCTCGACCTTGTTTCTCTGTGAACAGCCACCAGTTGCAGTCCCTGTTCCCACCGACACCCCCACCTACTCCCTCATTAGAGGCATTTCCTTATCCTGCTGCTGTGTTCCACTGACCAGCTACTTTTCCAGAAAAGGTTCTCTTAGATCAGTTCCAAGCTTTCCTTGACCCCTCAGATACTGCACTCTAATTGGGAGGGGTTGATGGCACAGTTGGTCACTGTTCTCGTACCAGCTCTGCTTATCCCAGCTGACTTCCAACAGTATAATGTGAGTAAGACTGCAGCTGCCGCAACACCAAGGAAGTTACCAGTTTATAAGGTCAGGCTGCCTCTGAACACAGTATTTTCATGTCCACATCTACTGAAATGTCAGCAGGATCCTAATAATTCTAAAATTTCATCAAGACAGTTCCACGTGATAGCTCCTTTGGGTCAGAAAATGATTTTCTACAAACCTACAGAAGTGGAAGGAGTTCACACATAAATTGTAGAAGCTGGTATATGCTGATTTACTGTCTTCTAGTTTTTATTATTATAAGCCCAAAAGAAGCTTGACGCCATTCCTCTGAAATATTTATTCTTCTCCTCAGAGTTCAGCAATACTATTGTGACATCTTCAAGTTTGTTGGGTTTCCTTCCAGTAATTCTGCATGACACATGGTGACCCATCTCTATTTGAACACATTTTCTGTATCTTTTTTCTTCTATTATTTCTTATTTGCTCCATGTGTTCTGTCTTGTGTGTGTTTCTTACATATTCATCCTATGTATTCATCCATTATTTTAAATTTTTCTTTATAATTTAATCCCCTTCAGGAATTCACAGACTTTTTCTTGAAGATCAGAAGGTAAACATTTTAAGCTTACAGGTAAATACAGACTCCATTATAGCTCTGACTCAACTCTTCCACTATAGGATGAAAGCAGCTAAGATAACACACAAATACAAGAATGCAGCTGTGATCCAGTAAAACTCATCTGTAACAACAAGCAGCAGCTTAGAGTGGCCTCCATGTATTAGTTTGCTACAATAGCTCTAGATCAGTAATTTTTTCAGCAATAGCAACATAAATTGTTATTTATAGTACTGGGGATTGAACCCAGAGAGCCTGCCACTGAGTTACATCTCCAGTCCTTTTTATTTTAAAACAGGGCTGGCCTCACACTTGTGATCCTCCTGCCTCAGCCTCCCAAGTTGCTGGGATTACAGGCACGTGCCACTGTGCCTAGCATAACTTTATTTACTTTTTGGTACTGGAGATTGAACTCAGGGGCACTCGACCACTGAGCCACATCCCCAGCCCTAGTTTGTGTTTTATGTAGAGACAGGGTCTAACTGAGTTGTTTAGCACCTGGCCATTGCTGAGGCTGGCTTCGATTTTCCTCTTTCAGCCTCCCAAAGTGCTGGGATTACAGGAGTGCGCCACCGCTCCTGGCTATCACAACATTTTAAAAATCTCTTTGAGGGGGCTGTGGCTATGGCTCAGTGGCAGAGCACTTGCCTGGCATATGTGAGGCACTGAGTTCGATCCTTAGCACCACATAAAAATAAACAAATAAAATAAAGGCATACTGACCATCTACAACTACCAAAAAAATAATTTAAAAAATCTCTTTGAGGATTTGTATATAGGCTTTCATTTTTCCCCCTTAAAATGCTTCACCACATGAACCATCTGTAACACTAGGAAATGAGATGCTCTCGCTCCTGTATTTCTCCAAATGTAGTTGTCAGCCTGCCTGCGCAAAGGAGCAGCCAACCAGACGCTCATAGGGAGGCAGTAATGGCGCCTCCTGCCAAATCAGTGGGCTTTTCCTGACTCATCCCAGGACTCTGACCTCAGCAGGATGCCCTGACCAATCTCAGAGGACACGAGACTCTAAATACCAACTTTTCCTACCTCATAGCTCTTCTCTTCCTGCCATAAGCCTTTTTTTTCCGGACCAGGCCCTTTAAATTTTCTGTACTGAGGAATACACGCGCGATCCTCCAGGACCCACTCTGTTGGCCCTGGGAGTTTGCCGGGAGCGTACACCCCAATAGAGCCATTACCCAGTGGTTTAATCTGCCTCCTTTTGGCCATCTGGCTTTACATTAGTTACTTCAAGCCCTTAGGACTAAGTAAGAAATTCAATTTGTCTTTTGGGACCCTGCTCCTTAGGGTCATGTAAAACTTTCAGGTTAATATGGTTTAAGAAGTTAAAAGAGGGTCCAGACTTTTGTCTATGTTTTTAAAGTTTTCTGTTTCTTTGCTACCTTCTTCTTGCATGTTGCTGCTCCGGGTGCTCTTGAAGCACCTCCTGCGAAGCCTACAGCAGACCCCAGCCCACAGCCGTCACATGACCTGGGGGCTGCATGCTGGCAACACACTGGTTTTTTATGGCCTGTTTCTCACCTTTTCCCCTAATTTGGAGTTTGTCTATTTCCATTCACCCCACTCAACATACACCACTGAACACTGTTCTTGTCTGGGATAATAAAACAATTCCTTAAATGAGCCTTAAGAAACAGCACTAGTTTCTCTTTTTCAGGATTAAAATAGCAAAAGAAGGTGCTAATACTAGTTTTGTGCTTTTTTATTGTTGATAATATATTGTTCAGTTTCCATTACATTTGCCTCATTAGGAAGCCATTTGTCCAGCCATATCCAAATGTGTCGTCATCTGAGGATATGAATTTTCTCAGCATCTGGGAAGTCAAATTATTGGGTTCTTCTCTCCAGTAAGATCCTCAGTGAACAGAAGGAGCTTGCTAAGTTCCTGGCATACTCCTGTGAGAATAGGCAAGTTGTCTCCAGTGGAAACGAAAGGGCAGCAGTTAAGTTCCATGGGACAGTGACATCCTCAGCACTAGGTCTCTCCTAAGGCTTTCCTAAAATCAGACTCACAGGGGCAACTGCTCCTGGTGTGCAGAGCAGTTCTGCTCAGCCAGAGGGCCCTCTTAAATAAGGGACTGGCACGGGCAGAGAACAGACCTACCTCCAGGCCACTGGGAGTCCACCGCATCCCCTGCCTGTGAACCTACAGAGAAGCGACTCTGACGGCCTGAATCTGCGGCATTTCCTCTGGAAGGGTGTGTCTGGCCCCTGGCAGAAGGCTACGCTGGCCACACACCCCCGCCAGCTGAGTTACTGCAGGACGATGCTGAGCAGACCAGTCAGGCCACCACACACTCTAGCACACATTGTAATTCCTGAGGGAAGATGTTCAAAAGCAGCTAAGTAAACAGGGCTCAACAATAAATTTACTCTCACACTGAAAAACAAAGGATGGGAAGGCTTCAGCTTTTATTATCACAACGACAGTTACTCAGCAGCCCATTCATAAATCTGAAAATAGTGAATATTTTTCAACTTGACTTCACTGAGTTGAGAGCAACCCCCCATATTGGGGATATGTAAGCAAAAGCTTTCAGTCCTTCCTTCCCTCAGGCTGGAAGGAGCATGGCTGTCCTAGAGTAGGGCGACATCACTAGAGTACGGGCAGGGTGGAGAGGCCTGGGATGGAACTGGTGAAATATGCATGAACCCAGATCACTCAGGGTCTGCACACAGCATACAGGACTGAGGTTCTTATTTTCTCAAGAATGGGAAGTAAATGAAAGACAGTTAAAGCTGAGGAATGACATGAGCAGATGGTTTTAAAGGGCTCCTCAAGGGGTAGCTCAGTGGTGGAGAGCTTGCCTAGCACGTGAGGTACTGGGTTGGATCCTCAGCACCACATAAAAAAATAAATAAGTAAATAAATAGATAAAGGTATTGTGTCCATGTATAAATTTTTAAAAAGTGTGTGTATGTATATATATAATAAAAAAGCTGTCGTCACTCCACAACAACTACAGGTGGAAAGACTCAATAAGAGGCAAAAAGGGAAGGAACAGGAAAACCTGAAGGTGAAGAAAAAGAAAGGATTTTTCAGCATTATAAGGCTCCAGAGAAGGTGGTGGGGTTGGGAAACAAGGTCAAGGTGTTCTTTAGACTCCTAGCATAACTCTTAAATCAAAAACGAAGATTCTGGGCTGGGGCTGGGGCTCAGTGGCAGAGTGCTTGCCTAGCACATGTGAGGTCCTAGGTTCGATCCTCAGCACCACATAAAATAAATAAAGGTATTGTGTCCATTTACAACTAAAAAAAATTAAAAAAAAAAGATTCTAAGTATAAATATCCTAAAATACAGTATATTTTATGCACCATGTAGACATTTAAGGAACAGTATTAACAAGTCAACATAGACACAAGATGTAAATCGTGGGCAAACAGGGGAATTCCAGAGGCAGGCCTCTGTAAAAAACAGGAAATGTGCAAACAGTGCCCTCTGCTCTGTTCTGCTATGCTAACTTGTCCATAGCAAAGAATCACCAAATTTCCTGGAAACACTTCTCTCATTATAGGAACTTTATTAAGACTGCCAGCCACTGGAATAATTGAACACTTAAAATATCAACTTCTATTCTGCAACATGTCAAGGACTAGAGATACACAAACATGTATTAGTATAGAGGGGATTAGGTAAAATGTCTTTCCACAACATTTCTGTGTAATTATATCCCAATAAAATCTTTTAAAAATTAATTTTTTTCCAGAACTTAATCTTGTTCTCATTTCTGCTCAGGCTTTACACTTCTAAAGTAACCCCCTACTTACTTCCTGTCTGCTTCCAAAAAACTATTAGAAGACATCTTGCTCCCATTACTTTAAGTTTTAAAGAAATACATCACAGAGCTACCACACATGACTAGCCACAACATCAATTCAGTGTAACGACTATTCATACGATCATTCATGTGCACCCGTCACATGCTTCTCTGAAAATAAAACAACCCGGAACAACAGAAATGGCAGAAACAATAAGGCCCAGCAGCTGCCTGTGCAGTCAGTGTAGCTCAGGACAGTTTCCTCAGTGCCACCCTCCTCTCATCAGTTCTGGTCTTGGGCTAGCAGCGACAGAACTGCATCAAGTCCAAGCCTTCCATCTGTGTACCATGGCGTCCGCGGGAACTCAACAAGGAACTCAACAAGGCAAATTCTCCCTTGAAGTCTCCACAAAATTTCTTCTGCCATCTTCCTAAGTTCTATTTCCTTTCTCAAACCAACCCCTCTCACCAGCCTTATGTCTTACTTGGACAAAGCTCTTGCACTCAGTGCTGACGAGGATGAGGCCCCCATGATGGGTGCAGAGCCTAATAAGGGCTCTCCATGAGCACTGGAGTCTGGAGTTCAAACTGTAGTTCCCACTACACAGCAGAGGAGGGTTAGGGTGGGTGTTGTAATGTCCACCACAGCAACCAATGAGTCTTAAAAATTACTAGGCAAATACTTATTTGGAAAACTCAGAATGCAAGTATCAGAGAAAGGATAAACCCTCTGCTTTTCTACATCTTGTGTAAGGGGGCATTCTCCCGGGTATCCTGGGTTCCTTTTCTTCCATCTCCCTTGTGCTTACCTGACTGACCCCTATGCTGATGGCTAGTAGCTCTATTTTTCTGGACTTTAGTAAACTATATGTTCAACTGCTTACTAGACACCTCCATGTGAACGTCAAGAAGATACTCAAAAGTTCTGTTCAAAAACTGAATGCATCATCTTAGTTCTGCAATCCTGTCTTCTGTGTTCCCTACTTTGGTAACAATGCTGCTACCGTCTCTCAAGCCAGGCTTGCAGGCCATTCCTTACTGCTCCTCACTTGTTCTATCACATCTAATCAGCATCTTATCCTGTGGACTTTACCCTTCCGCTCCCTCCATCTCCACTGAGCTACCACTGACTTATTTCAACGACACCCCCGTCCCCCCATCACTGCAGCAATCTCTTGATTTCCTTCCAGTTTCAGGCCCTTCCAATATTCTTCATCCTACATCTAGATGTACCTTTCTAATCTACAAATATGATCATGTCACTCAGTAGTTTCAAATACTTTAACGGCCTTCCAAAACTTTCAGGATAAATTCAGAACTCCACAGCATATGGCATCTCATTTGCCTCCAGTCTCCACTCTTACTACCTCCTTCTTTGCATTCTCAGTTTCCATCTGCTCCACGCAGTTCTCTGTGCTGTGAACTCTCACTGAACCTGGAGGGATCTTCACTGCTCCTTCAAGTGACTAATTCAGGCCTTACTACTTCAAACCCTCTGATCTAGGGTCAAGTAGTCCTCCACTGTGCTCCCAGTGAGCTTTGTGTTTGCCTCTACTAAAGTAAAATGCCCGTATCACACCAAACTTATATCATTCACTGAACAGTAGTATGCTCCTATATAAAGACAACACACAACAGCCGGGCGCGGTGGCTCAAGCCTGTAATCTCAGCACTTTGGGAGGCTGAGACAGGAGAATCGCAAGTTCAAAGCCAGCCTCAGCAACAGCGAGGCGCTAAGCAAGTAACTCAGTGAGACCCTGCCTCTACATAAAAAAACACAAAATAGGGCTGGGATTGTGGCTCAGTGGTAGAGCGCTTGCCTCGCATGCGTGAGGCACTGGGTTCGATCCTCAGCACCACATAAAAATAAATCAATAAAGATATTGTGTCCACCTACAACTAAAAAATCTTTAAAAAAAAAAAAAAAAAAAAACACAAAATAGGGCTGGGGATGTGGCTCAGTGGTTGAGTGCCCCTGAGTTCGATCCCCAGTATCAAAAAAAAAAAAAAGACAGCACACAAAATGTGAGTTTGGGCTGAGGGTGTAGCTCAGTGGTAAAGTGTGTGATAGGTGTGTGCTCAGCATGCATGAGGCCATGGCTTCCATCCCCAACATTAAAAAAGAAAAACAGTCAGAGCCATATGTGGTACATGGCAATTCATCAACAAATGTTGTCTGAATGAAAAAAATTCATGAACACATAAACCTTATATTCGTAATTTTTAAGCTTTTATTTTTCTCACAAGTTTTTGGTAAGCAATATTGATACCCCATGCTTTCCTTATATTTTAAGAATGTGCATCACTTGTAGCTTCTAGAAAACATTCAGAAGGTAAAATTTCCTCTAAGATTACTCTCTGGGCAGTTTAATATGTAAAACACACACCACTGGAAAGCAAGTGAAGGTCCAGCTTGGGGACCCTCGTGACCAGCCAGGTAAATACATCCCGAGATGTGAAGAAGACAGAGGAACAGAATAAAAATACTGCCACCAGGGCAGTGGAAAGCAGCTCATACTGTCAGGATAAAAAATGGCAATTATTTATGATGATGTGGATTAAGTACATATGCTACCGACTCAACTCTGATGTAGAGAAGTCAATTGTGTAACTCATTCTCCCATCTGTGGCAAATTAAGCCCACAACTTCCAAACTGTGTCAAGGTGTCCCAGGGAACATTTAGAGTTGCCAGAGAATATTTCCAATTTGAAGGGAACATAATGCTGATTGAGATATATATGAAACCATGAACTACAAGCTCAAGATAATTCACAATTTCAAGATTAGAACACACACGACTCAGTGATAAAGTGCCCCTGGATTCAATTCCTAGTACCAAGAAAAGTAATGCCAATCCTAATAGAGTTTATATTTCTACTTAAAAATTATATATCTGCTGGTTTTTCTCTGATTCACAGAAATGCTGTTGTCCCTACAGAGGAGCTCCAACTGTCACCACTGTTTTAACTGTAATATCGGGTGGAACCTCTAAAGCTACAGGGTACATCAAAATCCATGGAAAGTTTTTAAAAAACATTGGTGCTGAGCTCCAGCAGCAGAATTTCAGATCTAGGTGTGGCAAAGGGCTGGAATTTGCATGTCTAATGAGATTCCAAAAGATACTGAGAGCTCGATGGTTTAGAAACTAACAGTTGAATATTTTTTAAAATAATAATGCTTAATATTTAGGAGTGCTGACTAGACACTAGGAACAGTTGTAAGAACTTTAAATACATGAACTCATTCAATAGCATCTGAACTGCATTTGTGATGTTTTACCATTCCCTTTAAATCTGAGATCTCTGGCAAACTCTCCGTTGACATCTCCTGGCCATTTGTTACTCAAGTCCTCATTTGTTCATCTGTTGTAGGCCTTGAGTAAAGTTTTCAAATTTTTGTGTGTTTTAATTATTTGAAAGTCATCAAGTTACACGATTCTTTTTTTCTTTTTTAATATTTTTTTAGTTATAGATGGACACAATGTCTTTATTTTATTGCTTTGTATGTGGTGCTGAGGATCGAACCCAGGGCCTCACACATGCAAGGCAAGCGCTCTACCGCTGAGCCACAATCCCAGCCCCAGGTTACACGATTCTTTTCATTAAAAATACAGTAACCAAGGAACCAGACAATGTGGTTCTCAATTTTTAAAAAATCAAATTGCTTTTGCCAAAAAAAAAAAAAAAAATAGGGCACTTATTTGTATTTCATAGACTGGAGACGAGAAATTGACTTCAACTCCTTCGTTGATTCCTATGGCCTGTTTCTCACAATTTTCATTCCTTACCTTTGGCTCTAACCAAGTTTTCCACAACACACTTCAAGTGAGAGTCATGGTTCATGGTTTTACTCCCACGCAATTTGAAAATCGATGATTACACAGAGATTCCTGCATAATATGTCCCTATTCACAGGCATCAGCAGTAGCCTAGCCCATCTCCCATCTCTGCTCTTTACTGCTGAGTCCAGCCAGCTCTGGAGAAAACATAGATTATACTATATAGTATTATACCATAATATTATATATATAGTATATATAATATATTACTATTGTAAATAGTAGCAAAATGAAGTTTTAATATAAGTTTTCAATATAGTGCTCAAAGATGTAGCCCTTCTCTTAGAATGGAGAGGGGGAGGGTTATAAATTAACTACTTAAGATTTATAGGAAGCTTCTACCATTTGCTCATCATCTTTCACACCAAATTCCAAATTCACTTAATATGGCACATACGTCAAAAGAAACAGCTAAGAGCTTACAAAGTCTGGCTTCCTTGGAATCCTGCTGAAGGTATATAACTAGTACAAAGTCTCCAGCCCTCTGACTTTTTCCACTTTATTCTACCAATAGGGTGTGAAACAGCTTCAAAGTTAATAATGTATTTGGCAAAGAGATTCAAGTCTTTGACACTCAAAATTATTGTTTACTAAGCATTGTCTATAGGATATATCCTTGATTTGAAATTTGATTTGTGATAATATATTCTTTAGCATGTTTTTTTAAATGGAGAGGGTACTAGGGATCGAACCCAGGGGCACTTTACCCCTGAACTACATTCCCAGTCCTTATTTCTTTTAGTCTGAGATAGGGTCTTGCTAAACTGTTGAGGCTGGCCTCAAACTTGCGATTCTCCCACCTTAGCCTCCTGAGTCACTGGGATTTTAGGCATGCACCACCATACCAACCTAGCTTTTTTTTTTCCACCTAAAATTTTAACACCTCATAGTTAAGGGTAATTCCAGACCTATAATGAATAATGAATTTTTATACTTCTTAAAAGATCTGAGGCAGCTATAATATTTTTACCAGAATGACCAACTGAGGTTTCGTTTCTGTTCTTCTGCATAAATAGGCATAGATCTTTACAGTGGGCACATACTATTTCTGCATATTGTTTCTTCTGGAAACAGCAGCCTCCCTCTTTGCCTCTGGGGAAACCAAACTCTTCCATCCCCAACCATATGACTCAGATAGGCTCCAACCACAGCACTCAGAATCACCATCACATATGACACAACTGAGGCTAGAATTCTTCCTTTGGAAGGGCTCAAGTGGGAAGAAGTTTTCTCTTTTTGTGGTAATTAAACCAGAATGATTAACCCAGAGCTGAGGGGAACCATGTTTGAGGAGGAAAAAAAGAAAAGAAAATCTCCTTGTAAAAGGAAAGAAGCCAATGAGCAAAGAATCAAGAGTGAAAGTCAATAGTGTCCTAGACACAGATGTTAAAGAAGCCAGACCCTGCCATTCCGTGGGTGGTAATGAGACCTGGTAAACTGCATGTGGAAGTCTGGTTTCAAAGACTATAATCAAAAATTCCTGATTAATGTTAACTGACAAATGCAAGAGAAACAGGTGTTAGATACTGCAGAGACTGACTGAAAAAAATCTGCTTCACAAAATTTGAGTAGTTTACTTGGAATGCTAAATTTTCATATTTATGTTAAAACCTCAGAAAATAATGAACTTGCTAATAATAAGCTTTCCATATATCAACTTGTACTATTTTTGTGTGTGTGTGTGAGAAAAATAAATAATTCTGCCTCTCTGGCTTATAGAGCATTCTTACTTTGGAATACCAGCAGCAGCCCCCAGGTAATAGTTTATTTAAAAGGCCACCTCTCCAAAAGATAAGTCACATCACAGGTCACCACAAAGAAATCCAATCAATCAGCTAAAATTACAAGCAGGGAATTATTTAAGTCAAAAGTACAGAAAGGAGGGGCTGGGGAGGTAGCTCAGTGGTAGAGCGCTTGCCTACCATGTGTGAGGCACTGGGTTCGATCCTCAGCACCACATATAAATAATAAAATAAAGATCCATCAACAACTAAAAAAATATTTAAAAAAAAAAAAAAAGTACAGAAAGGAGCTGGGTGTAGTGTCACATGCTTATAATTCCAGCAGTTTGAGGCTGAGGCAGGATTGTGAGTTCAAAACCAGCCTCAACAAAAGTGAGGTGCTAAGCAACTCAGTGAGACCCTGTCTCTAAATAAAATATAAAACAGAGCTGGGAATGTGGCTCAGTGGTTGAGTGCCCTGAGTTCAATCCCCAGCACCCAAAAAACAGCAACACACACACACACAGAGAAAGGAAAGATATTTCACATTGTAAATATTTATAAGTAAATAGGTGGGTTGTGGTAATAGGTTTAAAATCCAATCCTAAGTGAGTACTCTATTTGGCCCTTTGGAGTTTAGCAGATAATCAACCTTTTGGCACTCCATATAAATTCTGCAGCTTGTAACAGATAAGAAGAAGTTTGCAGGAGGTCCCCAAATTTGTTTTTAAAAGGAATCTTTAGGCAAATCTATAGTGATCTTTTCAGGGGCAAAATTACTAAAAGCAAAATTGAAGAAACCAGCTGTTCTCATTTCTCCGTGAGAAACCTGAAGTAAACAGAGTTCTTTTTGCTCTTCTACTTAAAAGTTAGTATCTGGTTTAAGTCACATATTCCAAGTATGAAAACTGAAGTACAGAGTAGGCAAAAAACCCAAAACAAAACAAAACAAACAACAGCTAAACTGCAATGGCCTTTCAAATTTCTCAATGTTAGCAGTCTTTACACTAGAAATTTCTGCCACCATGGGTTCACCTGAAATTGTTTCTGTATACTGTATATACAAGTGTGCATGTGTGTTCTATGGAGAGGACAACTAATTTCAATGGTTGGTAAAACACCAGTTATATTGCACAAAGAAAATATGATGTAAGATAATGATCTAAATCCGGAAGCTTGTGATCACATGTTACATAAGCACACGAAACAAAGTACCTGGGGATACACACTTGCCAGGGCCTATCAGCCATTTAAAAGCAAATCTGAGAATCTTTCACGCCACTGTACTGTAATGAACGTCTGTTCTGTAATAAAATTTAGGGCGTTTCAAAGAAAGCCAGGTAATTCACTCAAACATTTATTATATAAAATAGAGAAAGAAAAACTAAGTGTTTATAGTAATTCTATGTAAATATTATTCACAATTGAGTTAGGCAGTGTATTATAATTGATTTCTTGAACTATGTTTTGGGTTGGAATTGCTTCTTTGTGCTTATTTGCTTAACTTTCTATGGAACCACCATTAATTGTTCTAACATTGTCCATAAATATCTTGTGGTATAACTGGTTAGGTAGCTAAATGACTAGTCCAGATGTTCTAAAAATAACACTAGATGGTATAGCTTTAAAAAAAAATAATTCAGCAGGTTCAGCAGGCCCTTCAGCAAAGAAACACACAGCTTTAAAAAGTGCTTGGAAACATTGCCATATTATTATCTGATGATTTATTCTCCTTGTTCAATACTTCTCTTTTCAGTTTTGAAGCTAATCATACAGATTTTTAACTTCTTGGGTTGATCATTCTAATTTTCTTAATTTTTCCCTTATACTTTCCACCTCTGTATCTATTTTACTTTTTGGAAGAAAAAATGTTTTACAGTTTTTATCACAGACCTTTTTTGTTTTTTTTAAGTTTTTTTTTAGTTGTTGATGGATCTTTATTTTATTCATTTATTATTTCTATGTGCTGCTGAGGATCAAACCCAGTGCCTCACGCATGCTAGGCAAGCGCTCTACCACTGAGCTATAGCCCCAGCCCTATCACAGACTTCTTTTTTTTTTTTTTTAATTAGTTTATTTAAATGCATTTCAAGTCATAGTACATATATAGAACTCAATGTTTCCATTTCTCTGGTTGCAAACCAGATAGAGTCACACCATTTGTGTCTTCATACATGCACCTAGGGTAGTGATGACCATCTCATTCAACCATCTTTATTACACCCCTTCCCTTTTCCCTCCCTCCTGCCCCATCCAGAGATCCTCCATTTCTCCTATGTTCCCCATTCCCACCCCCCTTATGTATCAACATCCACTAATCAGAGAGAACATTCGGCATTTGGTTTTTTGGGATTGGTTTACTTCACTTAACATAATGTTCTCCAATTCCATCCATTTATGTGCAAATGCATAATTTTATTCTCTTTTATTGCTGAATAATATTCCACTGTATCACAGACTTCTTAATCTCAGCTCTCATATTTATCTCCAAGCACTGATTGTTATTGATTTGGTCTTCCTCTCAATCCTTTCCTTTTTAGCCACATTGTTCTTGTTTAGTGGATCCAATATCATACTCATGTGAAGTCTATTCATGTTTTATATTGTTCTTAGTTATTTTCTATTCCCTATGTCATCTATTTCCTCCAGGTTCTTTTATGCAGTTAATTCTTTTAGTTTTCTTCATGTCTGACATCAGAGACTATCCAAATGAGGCTTAGTATGCACTGAATGGTGGGTTTGATAAAGAATTAGATAGAAGGTGAGTTGATTTCTCCTTAAGGAACCCACAGCCAGGTGTGGTGGCACATGCTTGTATTCCTAGCAGCTTAGGAGGCTGAAGCAGGAGGATTGCGAGTTCAAAGCCAGCCTCAGCAATTTAGCAAGGCCCTAAGTAACTCAGCGAGACTCTGTATCTAAATAAAATATTTAAAAGGTCTAGGGGTGTGGATCAGTGGTTAAGCACCCCTGGGTTCAATCCTCGGTACAAAAAAAAAGAACCCACAACTGCAGATATCAGCAGGTCTTTTCTGCAGAGCCAGTAATTTCCCCAAAGACAGATCTGCTACAGGACAGTGTGAGGGATTCAAAACATACAGGTGTTCTAAGAGCAAGGCAGATAAAGTGCTGGCCTGCTTCTGATCTATATGGCCCTCTGTATAATGAGGTTGTGGCTGTACTCAGATAAGTCCATTCCCACTCTGACATCTAACTAGTTTCCATTATCTCTTATCCATGGTTACCTTTTTCTTTTTGCCACTCTTCTTTTTCTGTTGGTTCTATCTTTTTACGACTTTTTTTTTAAGTTGTAGATGGACACAATACCTCTATTTGGTTTATTTATTTTTATGTGGTGCTGGGAATTGAACCCAGCACCTCACACGTGCCAGGCAAGCACTCCACCACTGAGCCAGGACCCCAGCTCTCCCTTTTTTTTGTTTTTTTTTTTTTAAACTCTAATGTTACATAAAGTAGGGTTTCAAGCGGATGGAGAGAGAGAGAGAGAGAGAGTGTGTGTGTGTGTGTGTGTGTGTGTGTGTGTATTTCTCCCAACCCCAACACTCTTGTATATTAGACAACCAGATCTCTCTTGTGACAATTGACAACCAAACAAAAACAAAACACTTCTGGTAAGAAATCAACTTTTGCAAATCTGATGATCCTGCTCATTTTAGATAACAATGTGCTTGAAAATAACCATCGAGATAAAAACAAAACATTGTTTAAAATAAGAGGAAATTATAATTTATCAATTCGACATCCATAAAAAGAATATATATGTCAGGTACTAGGATAAGC
This sequence comes from Geosciurus inauris, assembly GCA_004024805.1. NCBI lineage: Eukaryota > Metazoa > Chordata > Mammalia > Rodentia > Sciuridae > Geosciurus > Geosciurus inauris. The sequence continues at coordinate 29,619 of PVHX01010672.1, read as the reverse complement.
ACTTACATCAATTATTTTAACCCATTACTCATTTTAATATATTGAATTCAGTAAGAAGTTTTTTGCAGAGGTTCAATTAATTTCCTCAAGGTAAAACAGTAAATAAGCACTGGCACTGGAAATCATAGCATCAATATCTGAACTCTAAAGCCAACAGAAAACTGGATTTCATATGAAGAGAAAAAAAAACTTGTTTTGTTTTCCACAACTACACTTTGAAGCTCCTAAAAATGAAGTCATTTTCCATAGCTAAATACTACTGAAAGTACATTTATTTGTCTTAGGTTTCTTACTAATTTTATCTGCTCTTAAGGTAGGTAAGATAATGGTATCTTGTAATATTTTTTGTTAAGGCAGAGATAAGCAGACTTATCCTACAAGCAGGATGGACAGACAGCTAATACCATTTTTAGTATCTTATTAGTTTTTGAATATATGCATACATATAAGATAGAGACATGCAAAAGTACTTCTACACATTAAGATCCCAGTGAAGGGGCTGGGGGTGTAGCTCAGTGGTAGAGCGCTTGCCTAGCATGTATCAGGCAGTGGGTTGGATCCTTAGCACCATATAAAAATAAATAAATAAATAGATAAATAAAGTTTTGTGTCCAAATACAACTAAAAAATTAAAACAAAATAAATAAATAAAAAAGATTCCAGTGAAGATATTACCCAACTACCACCCAGGCAGACCAAAATCAAAGAGTGACAAGAAGGAAAAGATACAAAAGAGCTGGGCGCAGTGGCGCATGCCTGTAATCCCAGCACCTTGGAAGTCTGAGACAAGGAGAATCTCAAATTCAAAGCCAGCCTCAACAACAGCAAGGTGCTATGCAACTCAGTGAGACCCTGTCTCTAAATAAAATACAAAATTGGGCTGGGGATGTGGCTCAACGGTCAAGTACCCGTGAATTCAATCCCCAGTACCAAAAAAAAAAAAGACACAAAAGAAACCACATCATATATATCACTGCTATATATGAAAGTATTTGAACTTAGATGGTCAATAGAAATGGCAAATAACATAATAATTTGACTTTTAGTGGCAAAGAGGAGCTTTTAAAAAATACTGAAATAAAAACAGGAAATAGATTAAAAGAAAATGATACCGTACCTACTAACCAGAAGAATATGAACATACAAAAGTTACTGCTATGAGTATAGCTCAGTGGTAGAGTGCTTATTTAACATGAGCAAGGTGCTGGGTTCAACTCTCAGTACCATAGAAACAAACAAAACAAGAACAAAAAACAGAAGCAGCTTTCCAAGTAATTAAAAGAAAGTCAAATCTGCGAAAGTAAATGGATCATAAGTACTAGATATATCTAAGAATTTTTACCAAGGACAAAGGCAATAAGAGACCAGACCAAACTTTAGAGTACTCAGTACTTGAAGAGAGCTGTGTTCTCTGCTGGAATTTGTCTTGCATATCAGAGTTGCTAATGAAGTTGTCTACAATAATTCCTACTTATTATAATTACACTTTAAGGCAGAGAAGAATGAAAAGCAAAATAGTCTTTACTACATGTTTACATTACAAATGAACAGATTCTTTAAAAGTGCTTTAAAAACATTCAATATATGAGGTTTGGGGTATATAGCTCAGTGAGAGTGCGCTTGCCTAACATTCGAGAGGCCTGGGTTCAATCCCCAGCACGGCAAAAAATAAAACTAAAATGTTCAGTATGCTACAGACATCATAAAATATCGACCACAGATAATTATTAAAGAAAACTACATTACTAAGTCCAACATAATTACTTAAGCCTACCTTGTCTTTAGTGCCAGATCACACATGTGCCATAAACACTTTATTCTCTATACCCATGCATTACCTAGAGCTTTCCTGCCTTCTACTAATTTAAAATGAGTAAAATTGGAGTTCCTTACCAGTATTCCCTTCTTTCCTATTTGGATACACCAAGTGAGACCCACTAACACTTAACTCTAAACAAGGACCTGATCCTCTTCATTCTTTCAGTGTCTAGGTTTCTTATAAGACCCAAGAAAAGAAAAGAAAAAAACAAAACAATTCCACGCCATTGCTGTTAGAGAAGCAACTTTATTTTAGCCACTTTAAGAATTCTGTGACCTTGCCAGGTGCGGTGGCTCAAGCTTGTAATCCCAGCACTCTGGGAGGCTGAGACAGGAGAATTGTGAGTTCAAAGCCAGCCTCAGCAACAGCGAGGTGCTAAGCAACTCAGTGAGACCCTGTCTCTACATAAAACACAAAATAGGGCTGGGGATGTGGCTCAGTGGTCGAGTACCCCTGAACTCAATCCCCGGTACCAAAAAGAAAAAAAAGGAAAAAAAAAAAAAGAATTCTGTGACTTTATGAAAAGATGCAGATCCTCACACCATTCTCACAAGACAGAACTTGTAACTGAAGGCTGTGCTTTCTAAATAAGCACAACAATCTCCCAAATGTGGTTAGACGATTTGCAAACAACAGATCTTTTAACGAATGTTTTGGTATTCAAAAACCTGACAGTTAATAGGAGCTCAAGAGACTCCACTTAACACTGTTAGATGACAAAGTTTATGAACATAACGCTACACCATATGGACATACAGAAAAAAATTAAAACTGGGGCTTAGTTAATAAGCATATTCTTAAAAAGTATTTGACAATAGCTTTTTCTTTCTGTTTATTAAAAGTTTTGGGGTTTATATGTTTGTTTGTTTTGGGTACCAAGGATTGAACCCACAGTCACTTCACCACTGAGCCATATCCCCAGCTCATTTTTTATTTTGAGACAATGTACTGCTAAATTGCTGAGGCTGGCTTTGAACATGGAATCCTGCCTCAGCTTCCCAAGTCGCTGGGATTATAGGCCTGAGCCTCCCCGCTTGGCTAAAAAGTTTTTTTGTGAGTTGTTTCTTTTCCTTTTCAAGATAACTGTTTTTGTCTTAATAAAGATAATATAATCAATATTTCTGGATTCCATAGCTGCATGCTGACATGTTCTGTAAGCATCCCAGATTATATGTTCCATAATGGTTTACAACATGGATTGTGCTTACCTGTGCTAAAAATTCTCTGCTAGGATGGGAGGAAAAAACTACAACTACTATTTTTACTTTTCATCATTTTAAGAAATTAAGGTCTACTGATTCAGGTTGACCTGTGACTATTAACTATTTATACAAGAGCTACCAGAAACACAGAAAGTAGAAAGTGAATTATATTAATGCTAAACCATACTTGAAACTAAATACAAATTGCTGTTGGGAATGTAAATGGTAACACCAAATTGTAAACAATGTGGTCTTCATGATAAAGGTGAATATCCTTAGACTTTAGAGCCAGTAATTTTACTTATAGGTATATATACTCTAGAGAAATTTAAAAGGCCTTGGGCTAGAGATGTAGCTCAGTGGTGCTTGCTTTGCATTTGAGGCTTTGGGTTCAATTCCTAGCCCCACATATTACCACTGCTGTCCTGAAAACAACTGACAACACCTTTTATGAAAATTCAAATTGTACCAGACATGGTGGTGCACACCTGTAATCCCAGTGACTGAGGAGGCTAAGGCAGGAGAACAGCAAGTTTCAGCCTTAGTAACTAAGCGAGACCCTGTCTCAAAATAAAAGATAAAAAAGGCTAGGGATGTAGCTTACCTGGGTAATGCACACTGGAATTCAATTCCGAGTACCAAAATAATAACAATAACAACAACAAGTTGCAAAGCAGCAACCACCTAATTTAAAATCTACCTCAGTTGTATCTAGCAACACCAATTATAGTATTTATAGTCAATTAAAAAGTTTTGGGGGCTGTAGCTGTAGCTCAGTGGTACAGCACTTGCCTAGCGTGCATGAGGCCCTGGGTTCGATCCTCAGCACCACATATAAATAATAAATGAATAAAATAAAGATCCGTCAACAACTAAAAAAAATTAAAAAAAAAAAAAAAGTTTTGGATTACCAAGGCTTAAAACACTGGACTCTATTATACTGTGTACTGTACTATGTTAAAATGAAGGAGTAGGAAGAGAAAAATGATTCTTATGTTACTACTCAGAAAAATGCTTTCTATTTTCTCCCCAATATTGGGCAATTCCTTTTACACACATGGAATGTGCAAGAGCAGGGGGTAATACACAATGAGTGGGAGAGCTGGCATGCAGCACTTTACTTCAGTAAATACTTCAGGGATGACAATCAGCTTTCAGAAACAGCAGTCCTGATGCTGCCTACCAGAACAGCAAACATACAGTTTTATAAAACTTAAAGAGACATAAAATTATGAGTGCATTCTTTAAATCTGTTTGCTGACACCACGAGCATGCTATTCTTCCACTATAGTGACTACGCAGCCCGTTAAGTTCTGTGTACTTTTTCTCAAAAGTCAAAAAGGTGAAGAAATCAGATGTCCATGGAATCTGGAGAAATATGTCACATAAGTATGTATTTATTAAAGAATAACTGACATGTTAAATGTGGTATCCGAAAAACTCAATTGCAAAGTCTTTCTGTGAAGAAAATGCATTTCTGATATCTCATAACCCCAAGACCTTAGGCTCCAGCTACTTAATACCTGATGTGTCTATTTTAGCTATGAGTGAACACAGTATACCTATATCACACTCCTGAATAAAATTCACTTTACTATATACCTGTGGTAACTGGCAATCAATCAATCAATCTTTAAAACCACAGCAATCTGACCTCTGGCTTCTGGTCTGCCACATAAGACATGTAGAAATCATCACTTCTATCCATACAAGAAAAGTGCTGAACAAACTGAAAAGCAACAACTCTACTCAGATCCACCAGAGACGCGTTCATAGAGAAAATGGCTGTTCCAAAGGGCTGTCCTGAAGAGACAGGTGGTGGGTAAAGTCACAAACTACCATAGCAGAAACTGCCACAGGTTGTTGTACAGGAGCAGGAAAACCTAAACTCAAGGATTGAGGCTGTAGCTCAGTGGTAGAGCACTTTGCCTAGCATGTGTGAGGCACTGGGTTCGATTCTCAGCACCACATATAAATAAACAGACAGATAAATGTCCATTGACAACTAAAAAAAATTACAAAAAAAAAAAAAGGCTAAAATCCAATAAATGTACTGCTGGCAACTCTATGTGGACAAGTTTGAGAGAATTAACAATTCCAGTGGGGTAGGTAGTCTGGCAGGGACCCCTACACATATGTGGGATTCACCACCAAGAACGTCACCAGATTCCCACAATGGAGATAGAAGAAAACTCCCCTGGGTTTCAGCAAAGAGGGCAAAAGGCAGCCATGATGAAATAAGGCACAGCAATCTGTTCTTAACAAGGCCTGCCCTCAAGAGCAACTATCTTACCAGAGCCTAATCAACTGGGGCTTTTACTAGAAGGGAAGGGAAATCCCATCTCCAGTCCTTTCTAGTCTCTTGTGTCACCTAAAAGATCAGGGGGAAAAAAACTGAGAAGCACTCCATGGAGGTCACATTCCAGTGGCACAGGCTCACTCAGAATAAGACCTAATCATAGCACCATGTAATGATTCTCTCTCTACACCTTACCACTACACATCTACAGGGCTCCTAAATAATAGGGGGTTACAAATGAAACAACTGCACACCCAGACCTTATTTAAGAAGAGGTCTCAAGGGAAGCCCAAAGACAAAAGAGGTGAAAACAAGAACACAAGAGGAAATTTTATCCTCTGACACCTACAGCTGTACCAAATAGTACAAGGGCCTAACCTGCAGCCAAACAGGTATAAAATCTCACACTAACGATTATTTACCTTGGTTCCTTTTATCCTCTATGTCATGTTCAACATAAAATTACAAGGCATACCCCCCAGAAAATGTGATAACAGGACTCAAGTGTCTCAAACCTTTTAAAACACAGTGTTAAAAATATAATCTTTGATAAAAAGATGGTGGAATGAGATGGATATTATTTCCCTAGGTACACTTTTGTTGCACATATGGTGCAACGTTACGTGTGTACAACCAGAGAAAGGAAAAGATGTGCTGTATTTGTGTACAATGAATCAAAACTCATTCTGCTGCCATATATACCTAATTAGAATTAATTAAAATAAAAAAATATATAATCTTCGATAGTACCATATATTATAAACTACATACAAAACTGATATGTATGTTAGGTCTTTAAAAATTCTCAAACAGGGGTTGGGGTTATGGCGCAGTGGTAGCGTGCTCGCCTAGCATGCGTGAGACACTGGGTTCGATCCTCAGCACCACATAAAAATAAAATAAAGATATTCTGTCCACCTACAACTAAAAAAAATAAATAAATATTATTAAAAAATTCTCAAACATATTCATTCATTTCATGATTAAATAAATTAGGATTTTTCCCAGTAAAGTCAGATTAAACAAGAATTTTCAGCTACTGCCCACACTATTTGACATCATAGTGCAGGTCCTAGAAGGGGAAAATGAAGGAGAAAAGGAAAAAAGGCTTAAGTGTCAGAAAACAACTAAAACAACCACTCTCTGTAAATATTTAGAGGACAATTGTATCAATTAAAGCACTATTAAACTTATTTAAGTGTTGTAATGTGCCTGGATAAAAAATTAGCACCTAAAAATTGTGAGCTTCTTATAAACTAGTAATAACCAATTAGAAAAAGTAACAGAAAAACAAATTCAGAATAAAAGTCCATAAAATACCTACAACATACCTAACAAGAAATGCGCAAACTAACATGATGAAATCTTAATCTTAAAACTTCAATGAAAGACGGGCTGGGGCTATACCTCAGTGACAGAGTGCTTGCCTAGCACATGTGCGACACTGGGTTTGATCCTTAGCATCACATAAAAATAAAACAAATAAAATAAAGATACACTGTCCATCTATAACTATAAAAATAAAAACTTCACTAAACGAATATGAAAAGATATACATAAATGAAGATATTAGCCATGCGTCTCAATGAAATCCCTACAAATTCAAAAGATGTCAATTTCTACCTAATTCCTCTCAACTCAATGCAATCTTAAAACAGCTACAGAATTTTAAAATATGGTCAGGCACAGTGGCACATGCAAGTATTCTCAGCAGCTCAGGAGACTGAGGCAGGAAGACTGCAAGTTCAAAGCCAGCCTCAGCAAAAGCAAGGCGCTAAGCAACTCAGTGAGACCTGTCTCTAAATAAAATGCAAAATAGGGCTGGAGATGTGGCTCAGTGGTTGAGTGCCCCTGAGTTCAATCCCAGGTATCCAAAAATAAATAAATAATAAAAAATAAAACATGCATTATGTGGTATCTCATATAAAGAAAAGTATGAAAAATAACATAATAAGGAAACATGTAACCACAATCCACCTTCCCCCTCCAAACAAAAAAACCCCAAACAAACAAAAACAGAAATTACCAATACAGTTGAAAGAGAAAAGATTTCCTTATGAAAGCAAAATGTCCTAGGTAATTACAACGATTAAAACAGTGTAAGAGGAGATGGAGCTGTAGCTCAGTGGCAAGAGCACTTGCCATGTGAGACACTGGGCTTAATCCTAGCACCACATAAAAAAAATAAATAAAGGCATGCTGTCTGTCTGTAACTATCAAAACAAAAAGAGCGGGCAGTATGGGAAGCACCAGGCATGCCTGTAGTTCCAACTACTCAGGAGGCCGAGGGAGGATTTTATTTATTTATTTATTCATTCATTCATTCATTCATTTATTTTTATGTGGTGCTGAGGATTGAACCCAGTGCCTTATACATGCAAGGCAAATTTTGAGCCAATAGGTGTGAAACCAACCTGGGCATTATGGTGAGAAAACAAAAACAAAAAACAACAAAAAAAAAATAGCAGTACGGTTGACTGGGGGCTTAGCTAGCATGAACAAGAACCTGTGTTTGCATCCTAGTACGTGTGCACACACATACACACAGAACAGTATGGCAGTGCCATTAGTAAACTGTTTTACGATAGCTGATTCGGATATAAAAAATCAGACCCCCTCACATCAAATTAAAGTCCATCTTCCATTCCATGTTGATCAAAGAGCTAAATGTAAGAAACTTTAAATTATTAGAGTAAGAAAACAGGGCAGCAGGTCTTTAAAATATTGTAGTAAAGGTATTCTTAAGGAAAACTTATCTATCATGAAAGATTCCATAATGCTATAAAAACAAACTGATGAACTGAGAAATACTGAAACACTTATACATAGGGTTATTCACCACAGCACATGTTTGAAGCTAAAATTTATACACTATCAATAGACAATTTGATGAAAGAAGAAACATACAAATTTACACTAAATATATGAAAAGACTTCTAACCTCTCTACTAATCAGATAAGTACAAATTAAAATAACATTATAAATAATAAGCATCAATAGAAAAATTAAATGTGTTACCATATGGTTATGTCAAAAATACTACAAATGCTGTAATGATGGAAATAATAAAACCTACATAAATATGTACATATATAATTAAGAGATGTCTAGAGAAATAAATACCAATCTCTAAAAGGTGAATCACTGAGACTGGAGAAGCAGACAAAAAAGATTATTTTCACTTTTAATTTTTCTCTTCTGTCTAAACTGTATAAATTTTTCTTTTATTTTTTTGTGGAGCAGGGAGTACCGGAGACTGAACCTAGGGGCACTTTACCACTGAACCACATCCCCAACCCTTTTTATTTTGAAACAGAGTCACACTAAGTTGCTTAAGGCCTCACTAAGTTGCTGTGCTGGCCTCAAACTTGCAATCCTCCTGTCTCAGCCTACCAAATCACTGGGATTACAGGGATGCATCACCACACCCAGCTACATTTTATGAATTTTATAATAAGAATTCATTTATGTATTATACGTGCAATTATGTTTTTTAATTTAACCCTCATTGTCCTTTTGTATTGTTACAAAACTGAGTAGAATATGATAGCACACACTCATCTCAGCTTCTCAGGAAGTGGAGGCAAGAGGATGGCAAGTTTGAGGCCAAACTGGGCAACTTGGACCCTGTCTCAAAAGAAAAAATAAGAAAGATTAGGAGTATAGCTCAGTGGTAGAGTGCTTGATTAGCATGAGCAAGGCCTTGGGTTTGATCTGTAGCACCCACAAACAAAAAACAAAACAAACACCAACAAAAAAACCCAACAATGAATACACTTACTCAGCTTGCCAGTCAGTTAACTAGCTAGCATGTACAACTACAGGCAGGATTTTGGCAAAACATATGCACCAGCAGAAAGGCACAAAAGTGGGGCATGTGTGATGAAATCAACTAAGACCACTTACCATCCCTCTGACCATGGGCAAAAACGCTAAACCTATTTCAACTTAAAAAATATGGTATCAACTGAAAAATAAGGATAACAGCATCTTCCTCAGAGGGTTACTGTGATAAAAATGATATGGTATGCTGAGAAGCATATGAAGGGAATTTGGCTGCCACCATCTTCCACCCATTGATTTCAAAGGCTGACTTGACTAAGGATACTGTCTCCTTTCCCTCTCACTGTTCTTCCACAAGCTGTCTATGTGGTGGAACACCACAAGCTCCTCAGTCATGTACAATGGTCTAGCACAGTTCTTGACACATTATATTTATTCAAAACACATTAATCTCTCTTTTTTTAAACAGACGTTGGGAGTTCCACTGAACTATTCTTGGCAATACCCCTAGAATTGCCCTGCAATTGCTCTGAGGGTCCCAGTCTCAGTGTGAGGATGTGTGGTATGTTTAATCAGCGCCCCACCCAATCTATACAAACATTACTTCATACTTACAGGCTGAGGCTGTTCTGCAATACAGCAGTTGAAACACAACCAGAACTCACTCATGCTTACAGTCCAAGGTATAAATGAGCACCAACGAAGTTTCCAAATCTCAATTCAGGAAGCTCCACAAAGTATGATCCTCAATGTGATGAATATTCAATCAAAACAAAAACTGTATTTCACTGTGTCTTTATTCTTGGAAGTCAAGTATTGTATATATAGTCAGTGTAAGAAAAAATCAGATTGTCTCCTTTTCTTTGCCTCTGGTTCTACAGAGACTTGTTTCTGAACCAGCAGGAAGGTACAAAACTGCTCTCCAGGGCCTATGACAGGTAGTCTAGGAAAAAAAGAAAGAAAAAAGTGAAAGTAAGTTAACTATATTTACCCTTCTTGGAAGCTTTTATTTCTTAAATCTGTGATAAAATTAAGACTAAATATACCCAAAAGAGTAAACATTGAAAATCAAGATTTTTTTAACAAATGATATTCATTCAACAAATTATCTTTTAACTAATTCTTGGGCATCAAATGCTATATTGTTACAGTGAAAACAAACAGAAAACTTTGCCTTCCTGGCAAATTTCATTTTATATATAAAAGTATTAATTATTTTAAAGTTTTTAAATCACTAATTAGAACACTATTACTGTACATAAGTCTAATTCCAAGAAGAAACACTGGTCATCACTTTCATATTTCTTCAGTTCTCATCGACAACCAGCAAGTGACAGCAATCAACTCTTAAGAAGATAATCAAGTGGGTATAGTTCATTAAACAATTAAAATTATCACCCTTATCCACTGAAATTAGAATTATACACAGAAGTTGGACAGGGGTTAAGTTAGCTTCCTTCTGTGAACTGAGTCGGTAGATCCCCACCCCTGCCAATACCACCACCACAATCAATGTCAGTCTAGACACCTTATGTCCAGCCATGCCAAATGCAATCCTTGTCAGGCAATTTTTTATCTGGAGCTGGACAAAGAGTAGACCTGCTTCTGATTTACAACTGTCACACTATTGAATTCAAGGATAACTTTAGTGAGCCATGATCACCCTCATGTAGAAGATAGTTCTAAGAGGGCTGAGGATGTAGCTAGTGGTACAGCCTAGTGTGTACAACACTTCAAGTTCAATCCCCAGCACCACAAAAATAAAATAAACTTCGGGATCGTCATACTGATAAGCAGAGACAAAAGAGAAAAGGAAGCCACAGTGGTTCCAGTTATCCCTAAGACCAGTTACACCTATGCACCTAAAGTTTGACTTGGGAGGCAATGTCTCTCCCTCTTTAGCCTGAAGCTATGTTTAAGTGGTCCATATTACTTATCCTACTATGACAGTCAAGTGAAGATGTCCAACAGACAACTGGATATACAGATCTGAAGCCAAAGAGAAGTTTCAGAATCAGCAACAGATCTGCTTCAGCAAAATGATTGAAGCAATGATGACAATCTAGGGGAAACAGTAGCATGAGAAGCAAAGAGGTCTTAACAGAAACTGAGAAATAGTTATTTATGCAAGGCATAGAAAGAGAAGTCTACAAAGAGGTTGGGTATTACCATAATGAGAAAGAAAAGGAAAAAGAGTTAAATGTGGTTATCATTGGAGTCTTTTTCAAGGAGGAAGAAGGTAACAGGGTTAACTGCCACTGTGATAGAAGAACCGTCTATTAGATTTTGCAACAGAAAGATTTTTGGTGGCCCTGGCCACCAAAGTGAAGAACCATGGGCACTGAGCCACATCCCCAGCCCTATTTTTTGTGTTTTACGTAGAGACAGGATCTCACTGAGTTGCTTAGTGTCTCGCTGTTGCTGAGTTTGGCTTTGAACTGGTGATTCTCCTGTCTCAGCTTCCCTGAGTGCTGGGATTACAGGCTTGCGCCACTTGGCACCCAGCTCATTTATTATTTCTTTATGGAGAAAATTCTCAAAATCCTTTCTTCTGGTTTTCTGAAATGTACAAAACATTACCGTTTTGTCTAGCCATCCACCATGCAACCGCACACCAGGATTTCTTGCTCCTAACTGTAACTAAGTGGCCACTGATTCAGGATTGCTCTTTAACTTTAACTTGCTCTTTAAGTTTAACTCCACCTAGATCAAAGACCTTGGCCAATAAGAAGTCATTGTGAGGGCTGAGGTTGTGGCTCAGTGGGAGAGGCTTGCTTGGCAGGTGTGAGGCACTGGGTTCAATCCTCAGCACCACATATAGATAAAATAAGGGTAATGTGTCCATCTACAACTAGAAATATTTTTTAAAAAAGAAGTCATTGTGAAATGAAATCTTTTTAATGATTCTGTAAAAACAAATATGCCTTTTGCTTGAAACTGAAAATTCTTTATGCTCATCATTATTGTACACAAACAAGTAAGGAGCTATTCTGATGCTTGTAAACCTGTCTGGTTTATTCCATCGATATTATTTTCTCATTTACATATAAATTGCCCTAAAATCTACCTTTAAATATTAATTTTACATTGGAAGTGTTATAACTTCCTTTTCTTGTTTTAACTAAATAATTCTTCTGCTAAAACTTAAAATTAATGGATTTCTGCTTTACAGTCCAGAACACTTTATCACTCCCACATTTTCCCCAAGTTCAAATTTCCTTTTCATTAAAGCTATTTATTTTTGTAAATTTTAGAATAAGCACTTCCCCATTCTCATATAAAAATGATATTCACTATACTTTCTCTTAATATTTAGTTCAAGAATGACTACTTAAAGTGCAATAATCTGGAGCTAGGATTGTGGCTCAGTGGTAGAATACTCGTCTCTCATGTATGAAGCCCTGGGTTCGATTCTCAGCACCACATATAAATAAATAAAACAAAAGTATTGTGTCCATCTACAACTAAAAATATCCTTAAAAATAAATAAATACAAGTACAATAATCTGTGCTTCTATGTATTTCTATTACACAACAAGTATTTTCTGGGATTATAGCTCAGTGGTAGACCACATGCCTTGCATATGTGAGGCACTGTCTTAGAAGTGCCTGAGCACCACATAAGATCCTTAGCACCACATAAAAATAAATAAATAAAGATATGGTATCTATCTACAACTAAAAAAAAATATATATATATATATATAAATAAGATGTTTCAAACATGCTTTGGAATGTGTTATTGATACATTCTATCTTCTTGAATTTCTCAACAAATTTCCTTTTCAAATTTATTTTTTAAGAGTGTATAAATCTATGGGCTGGGCTTGTGGCTCAGTGGTAGAGTGCTTGCCTCACACGTGTGTGGCACTGGGTTTGACCCTCAGCACCACATAAAAATAAATAAATAAAAGACGTTATGTCCATCCACAACTAAAAAATATTAAAAAAAAAAAACAGTATGTAAATCTAGATGGGCAAGGTGGTGCACCCCTGTAATCCCAGTGACTCTGGAGACTGAGACAGGAGGATCCCAAGTTCAAGGTCAGGCTCAGCAACTTAGCAAGATCCTGTTTCAATAAAAAATAAAAAGAACTGGGGATGTAGGTCTGTGGTAGAGTGACCCTGAGTTTAATTCTCAGTTTAAAAAAAAAAAAAAAATATATATATATATATCAATCAAACATTCATAGACACCTTCAAGGACTCCTGAAATCATCTCTCTCTCACACACACACACACACACACACACAAATCAATGTTGCAACTAATAATAATTATACTAGTAGTTACTTTCATTTCTTGAATTGAGAGTTGCTTAAACATGTCTATTTTAAAAACCTTATACAAAAAAAAACTCTAGAGAGCAAGGAGTATCACTCTGACTTTAAACACAGCTCAGCACATTCCACACATAAATAAAGGGTCAGACTTGTCTACAGCATTGAGCTATTTCACTGACTCAGAGACTTCTAAGACAAACTTTTACAAAAGGAAGGAACTTTCAACAGTGAAGTTTACTCACTAAAAAGCTTGAAGTAAATTGTCACAGCCACTTGGCTAGTGACAAGAAGAGCTTCTTGAATTAAAAGCTCAGTCTTTTGATTTACAAATGAGATTAACATGAGAGTAGTATAATAGTAGTAAGTATTCTCTGGTCAAAATATTAACCAGTGGGGCTGGGATTGTAGCTCAGCGGTAGAGCGCTTGCCTCGCATGCGTGAGGCCCTGGGTTCGATCCTCAGCACCACATACAAAGCAATAAAGACATTGTGTCCATCTACAACTAAAAAAATATATATAAAAAAAATATATTAACCAGTATCAGTGTCCTATCCTCATTTTCCCCACTTATAAGTCAAAAACTACAAGATATTAGTCTACTAGCTATATGAAATAGTTTTGCTGCTGAAAATTTAAAGAAATTACATTTTAGCTACAATTTAATGTAAGTGCTTTTAAGGTAAATTTTCAAAGAAAAATAATAAAGCCATGATCTGAAAAATTAAACAATGGGGCATATCTTTAACCAGGTAAACCAGGTAATTTCTTAAATTATGGGGTTTTTAAATTCTGAAATACTTTAACTCAATTCAGGAAGTGAGCATGCTCAGTTTGCATGAACCTGAATGAAAAGTTTAGAATTTAAAATATGAAATAAAAGATCTGTGGCATGTGTTCAGCTGTGTTTAAAGCCAAGTGTAGATGTTGATGTTATTATACAGTGACACTCCTTTTGCTATCCAAAGATTTTTAAAAGTATAGGGCACTTGGTAATTTTTAGAAATAGCGTGGGCAAGTGACAAGTGATAGCATACTCGGTTTTCTCAGTTATAAAACAGAATGCTACACTGACAATTTCACAGGTCTGAAATGAGAGCTTCATTACATGATACATATAAAGGGTACTGTACATGTTATAAAGAGTTATTGATATAAGATGTGATATTTGTTATCAGAATTAAAATGGCAAGTAGCAGAACAATGTAACAAAAAAAGATTATAGGGGCTGGGGTTATGGCACAGTGGTAGCGTGCTCGCCTAGCACGCGTGAGGCACTGGGTTCGATCCTCAGCACCACATAAAAATAAAATAAAGATATTCTGTTCACCTACAACTAAAAAATAAATATTTAAAAAAAAAAGATTATAACTTGCTGGAAATGTTTTTGTTTCTTTGTTTGAGGCTGGTCTTGAATTTCTGGGCTCAAGTGATCCTCAGTCCCCAGAGTCTCCTGAATAGCTGGAGGACTACTATTGTGCCTGGCTTACTGTAAAGTTTTAAGAAATAGCCTAAAAATCTAACAAGAAGAAAAATTTAAAAATTATAGTATATTCATATAAATGAAAATGAATGACAGCTTTATGCAATATAGATGCTGCTCACATGTTATTAGAAGTATGACACAAAACAAAATACATGTAATGAATCCATTTCTAAGAATTTCAAAAACAGGTTAAACAGAAGTATTTTGTTTGGAGATGGAGACATGGGTATAATAGTAAAGCAGAAGCTGGGGTTGTGGCTTAGTGGTAGAGCACTTGCCTAGCCTATGTGAGGCAATGGGTTCAATCCTTAGCTCCACATAAAAATAAATAAACGTATTGTGTCCATTTACAACTAAAAGCGGGGTTAAAAAAAAAAGTAAAGCAGAGATATTATAATAGAAGCCAGGAGAGGGCTTGAACAGAAATTCCAAATAGGAAGAGATACATAAGAGCTCCTGGAATGCTGACAATGTTCTGTTTTTTGTTTTTGTTTTTATTTCTTGCAGTGCTGGGGATTAAACCCAGGGCCTTCGGTATGCTAGGCAAGCAAGTGCTCTACCACTCAGTTACATCTCACTCTTCTACCTCTTGATTTGGGTGGCAGCTATACAGGTCTTTGTTTTATAATTATGAGTTAAATAGTATAATTATGTACTGTACAATTTTATATATATTTATTTTTATTTTTTTATTTTTTTTAAATGTTTTATTTTTTAGTTGTAGATGGACACAATGTCTTTATTTTATTGCTTTGTATGTGGCGCTGAGGATCGAACCCAGGGCCTCACACATGCAAGGCAAGCGCTCTACCGCTGACCTACAATCCCAGCCCTATATATATTTATTTTTAAATGACGAAAATTTCAAATAAGATGTAAGAAGTAAATACAAACAATTCACAGTTGATCATAATGGATAAAGATCAGGGATGATAATGCAGAGAATCAGGTAAAAATTAACATTCTTGCTACAGATTTTGAAGGACAGAGTAAGATTATTATGGGGGGGGTGACGTTCTATCAAATGTGAAAGTCATTTCTGCAAGAAATGCAAAAATCACTCATCAATAACCATAAATTATGAATTATCCACAAAGCTTATTCATAGTTGCATTAGCACCGACTCTTTCAAACTCTGAAATGGTTCTTTCAAATTCATTTGTAGACCTGGCATGGTGGTACATGCTTATGGAGTCCCAGTGACTTGGAGGCTGAGGCAGGAGGATCACAAGGTTAGCTTCAACAACTTGGTGAGGACTTAAGCAATTTAGTGAGATCCTGCCTCAAAATAAAACATAAAAAGGGCTGAGGATGTGGCTCAGTGGTAAAATGCCCCTGTATTCAATTCCCAGTACCAAAAGGGGGGATGGGGAGATTGAATGGTGGTATTAAGATCCTTCTGAAAATAATAAACTCATTTTTAAATCATCTTTCAAATGATGTACTTACCACGGATCTACTTTTCTGTGGTTAAAGTTCAAGAAACCATTGTTCCCTGAACTCAGTTATAAAAGGTACATGCATGTAATTATGGAAACACGAAGGATAATTTTTTTTCTTGTATCTGAAATGACTGATTTGTCTTTCCTATAGGTTAGATTCATTTAAGTGCAATCACACAGAATGTACCCACCCCCCACTAAGATTCCATTCTTTTTTATTGCTGGGTAAATTTCCATTGTACAGATATTGTACACTTTATATATCCATTCATCTGTTGGTGGGTATTAATGTTTATCCAGTGTTATGGCTATTAAAATTATAGGTAATATGAACATATGTACACTGAAAACATAGATGTTTTTGTTTCTTCTGGGAACATTCCTAGGAATGGAAACTGGGTCATATTGTAGGTACAGTGTATGTTTTACTTTTTAAGAAACTGTCCACCAATTTTCCAAGTCAGTTTTAATACTCTGCTTTCTTGCCAGCAAAGTATGAGAGCTCCAGATGCTTCATGTCTTACTAATACTTTCTATTGTCGGTATTTTTAATTTTAGTCATTCTGGTGGGTGTCAAGTAGTTATCTTGCTGTGGTTTTAATTTGCACTTGCCTGATAACTAATAACATTTAAATATTTTCATGTGCTTGTTGAACATTGACATATCTTCTTTAGTTATATATGATCAGATATTTTACCCATTTTCTAATTGAGCTGTCTTGGGTTGCACTCTTTATATATTTTAGAACAAGTTATTTGTCCAACGCATTTACTATGATTTTTTCTTCCTGGTCTCTTTCCTAATAACAGCTGCTGAAAATGTTCAAGTTAATTTTAATAAAGTCTAGTGTATCAATTCTTTTCTGATCTGTGCTTTTTGTATTCTTAGAAATTTCTGCATAGTCCCAAAATCACAAAGACTTCCTGTACCACCTTCTAGAATTGTTAGGCTTAATTTTATGTCTATAATCTATTTTTAATTTTAAAAAACTGTTGGTGGTAAAGGTTAAGGATTATTATTTTGATATGGATATCCAGCTGTTCCAGATTATTTACTGAAAAATTTCCTTTTCCTATTGATTTCTCACCTTTATTGAAATCAGATGACTGCAAATTTGGGTCTATTTCTAGACTATTGTATTATAGGGTTTATTTCTTTATCCTACATCAGTAAGACTTAAAGTCAGGTACTGGTAAGTTTCCCAATTTTATTCTTATTAATCAAGATTGCTTTGTATTTTCTGGCTCTTCCGCATATCTATGTAGACATTTCCAAGTCAGTCAATTTCTTTTTTTTTTTTTATATTTATTTTTTTAGTTGTAGGTGGACAGAACATCTTTATTTTATTTCTATGTGGTGCTGAGGATCGAACTCAGTGCCCCACGCGTGCTAGGCGAGCACGCTACCACTGCGCCATAACCCCAGCCCAGTCAGTCAATTTCTATAAAAAGACTCCTTGAGATTGAGTAGGACTGCATTTATTCCATCAATTATTTTGAATTATTATGAGAATTATGTTTTTAACAATACTGAATGTTCTAATTTAAGAATATAACATATCCAAAGAACTGTAAAGTTCTCAATGTACAGGTTTTACCAAGTATTATGTGGCATCACTATTTGTTTTTACCTTGTTTATAACCTCCATATAAAGGCCTTAATGTCTTATGTAGTTAAATCTCAATTTTTTCACAGCCTTAAAGGCTGTGCTCATCCCAAGACTTCATATCTCTTATCCCATTATAGTCTTGTTTGGTTTACATCAATTTATAATTGGTATTTTAGGGTTGGGCTGGGGGTGTAGCCCCGTGGTAGAGCACCTTCCTATCACATGGAAAACCTTAGAACTGATCCCCACAACCTCAAACATATAATACATATTTTAAAAGCTGTAATGAGGTAACATATTTCACAATCTACTTAAACATTCAATTTCTCACATCATCCTTTTCCCACTCAGTTAGAACTCAAGTATTTAATATCAAATATAAACCTATCATTATAGTAGGAAATATAAAAGAATATATATTAGCTCTAACCTGAAAGAGTAATATAAAAACTGCTGTGATTTGGTCATTTAATGCCCCACAAAGCCTATGTGTTAAAGGTTTGGTCCCCAGCATAGTGCAAATGGGAGGTGGGACCTAGTGGGAGGTCACTGGGTCACTGGGGATATCTCCCAGAAGGATATTAGGAAGCTCTGGCCCCTTCCTCTTTCTCTCTCTTTTGCCTTCTGACCATGAGGTGAGTGATTCTGCTCTGTCAGACACTCGCACCATTGTGGGCTGCCTCACCACAGGTTCATAGCAATGGGGTCAATCGTTTATGAACTGAAATCTCTAAAACTGTGAGCCAAAATAAACCTCCTCTTTTTATAAGCTGATTATTTCTGGTACTTTGTTTTGGTGATAGAAAGCCAACTAACAGAGAGCAAAGTAATACACATGAAAACTGCTTGCCCATCCTCTACAACACACACTTGTATGGAATAAATTCTTTCCCTTTTCCACGTATGCGCGCATGTGCGCACGTGTGTGTGTATGCGCGTGTGTTTGTTTCTGGGGATTGAACCTGGAGCTAAATCCCCAGCCCTTTTTATTTTTTTATTTTCAGACAGGTTCGCACTAAGTTGCCCAGGCTGGTCTTGAATTTGCAATCCTCCTGCCTTGGCAACCCGCGCAGCTGGACAATAGGTGTGCGTCAACACAACTGGCCATTCCCCTTCTCTTTAGAAACACTTCTCTCTTCCTTTTCTGTTACTTTCTTCTCTTTTTCATTTTCTCTCTATCCCTTTTTCATCTCTTTATCTACTCTCCCTATATCCTTCCACAGCTACCTAGACTCAGAAATACAGATTATGTGATACTGATGGTCTCAGTTTATTGATTGATGGATTGAAATCTATTACTATTCTAAACTAAACTTCTCTCCTGAGTCTACCCATTTATAACCACCTGCTACTGAACAGCTCTTGTAGCCTCCCAGTTACCACATACTAATACGTGCAAAACTAAATTCACTCTTTTTCCTCCATCTATTTTTATTTTACCTTTCTTGGTGAATAGCACCATCACACATACTTTCCAAGCAATCCATATTCAAATTCCATCCTACAACTTCCAATTCTCTGAATGAAAACACTCATTTAAATGCCTTCTTACATTTTAACAAAACTTTACTGTTATTCAAAGGAATATAATAAGCACATAATTTTTTAATCACTTAATTTTTTAAAAAGTCTATTAAAAAGACAAATTTCAGCCGAGTGTAATGTGGTAGTGTATGCCTGTAATGTCAACCACTTGAGAGGCTGAGGCAGGAGGATCCCAAGTTTGAGGCCAATCTGGGCAACTTAGGGCTGGGGTTGTGGCTCAGTGGAAGAGCGCTTGCCTCGCATGCGTGAGTCAATGGGTTCGATCCTCAGCACCACATAAAAAATAAATAAAATAAAGAAATTGCGTCCATCTACAACTAAAAAATTAAAAAAAAAAAAAAACTGGGCAACTTAGAAAAGTCCTGTCTGAATAGACAGAAGAAGGAAGGGAGGGAGAGGGAGGGAGGGAGGGGAGGAGGATGAACTGAAGTAGTATAGTTCAGTGGTAGAGCACCTCTGGGTTCAATCTCCAGTACTGATAAATAAATGGAAGCAGATCTCTGATCTACCTATCCATATCTGTTAGCGGTAACCATTTTTAGCTTACAAAGTTCTTCTTTTTTATAAGTAAGATACCTATTGCTGGGCTGGGGTTGTAGCTCAGTGATAGGGCACTTGCCTCACATGCATGAGGCACAGGGCTGAATCCTCAGCACCACAAAAAAAATAAAGATATGCCCATCTACAACTAAAAATATATTTTTAAAAAAAGACACCCATTGCTTTTTTACAAATTATGTCATTTTAGATTATTTAAACCTCCTGTCTAAAATAGATTAGAACATCTCTTTTATAACATGACCACCTACCCTCAATACCTTTTTGCCATCATTACTAGATAATTATAATATTTGGTTGAAGCAAGATTCAAAGTTTGTATTACTATAATTGTCACTGCTAAGTTAGACTGTTTCCTTCTAATTATTTCATTATGGATTCATCTTAATTCAGATTTTGTTTTTCTTGTGTAAATCCATGCTCTTTATTTAAAGATGCATCCCTAAAGGCAATTTGCCTTTGCTACCTCTTAGATATCCACAAGTGAAGTTCACAAGTGTAATTTTTTTTACAACAAATAGTATCTATTTATTACTATTAGGTAAATACATGGTTAGAATTCAAGTATAAATTCAAAATTAATCCTCTGACTTAGGATTCTTGTACCACATGGATAGTATGCATTCATTCATACTGCACACCAGTGTGTAGGTGAAAGCTTAAATTAGAACTTAAGACTCAGAAATTAGAAGGCCTAAGTCTCAATTCTGAATTCCTCTACTCCCTAGCTATACAATCTTAGGCAAGTTACTTAACCTTTGTATGTCCCATTTTGCTGTTTTATAAAAGGGAATTTATAAGCAGAGCACAGTGGCACACACCTGTAATCCCAGTGACTGGGGAGGCAGAAGCAAAAGGATCACAAGTTCAAGGCCAGCCTTAGCAACTTAGTGAAACCTTCAATAACTTAGTGAGACCTTGTTTCAAAATAAAAAATAAAAAGGGCTGGGAGTGTACCTCTGTGGTAAAGCACCCTTGGGTTCAACTCCAGCACAAAAAGGAATTTATAATATATACCTAAAAGGTTTGTGTGAGGACTAAACGAATAAATTTAATTGCTTAGAATAGTGCTTAGCACCAAGTCTATACACACACAATGTATAGTAATTGCTATATGTAACTACTGTTGCTACTATTACAATCGCTATTATTATTATTATTACTACTACTACTACTACTACTACTACTACTACTACTACTATTTTTGGTACTGGAGATTGAACTCAGGGGCACTCGACCACTGAGCCACATCCCCAGCCCTATTTTGTGTTTTATGTAGAGACAGGGTCTCACTGAGTTGCTTAGCGCCTTGCCGTTGCTGAGGCTGGCTTTGAACTCGCGATTCTCCTGTCTCAGCCTTCCTAAGTGCTGGGATTACAGGCTTGAGCCACCGCACCTGGCTACAATCACTATTATTATATCCTTTTTTTCTTCACCCAAAGACCTGAACAGAAACAGGCTTCCCTGATGCTCACCTTAGCAGGTGTATAAGATCATTTTCTAGTTAAGTCTGTCTCTCTCAGATGGAGATGCACACATAAAAAATACATGACTGTTTATTTACATTTGAAAGGGAAAGTGAGGCATGATTAGTACCAGTGTACAGTTAAAAAATACTTAAGCCAATTAAATTTTTCTCTTTGATAGCAAAGGCATAGTTTCTTCAAAAGTGATTTAAATGTATATAATTTTTACGTCTACACTAAGATTAATAGCACAGAAAATTTTCAGTAGATAGTTGAAGAGTTCTAACTTGGGTGCTCCATCAGTTATTAATTACAAATAAAATATATTCATATAATAAATTGGTTTTAATTAGGTCTTCTCCTTTTAGTATGGAAGCCCCTGGATATTAGAGGATCAAGTTTTAGAAGGAAATGCCTACTCATTATCTAGTTACTCCAGAAATATCTGCCAAGTGTTTTGTATAAGAAAGGATGAAGCTGGGCGCAGTGGCTCAAGCCTGCAATCCCAGCACTTAGGGAGGCTGAGACAGGAGAATCGCGAGTTCAAAGCCAGCCTCAGCAACGGCAAGGCGCTAAGCAACTCAGTGAGACCCTGTCTCTACATAAAACACAAAATAGGGCTGGGGATGTGGCTCAGTGACCGAGTACCCCTGAGTTCAATCCCCAGTACCAAAAAAAAAAAAAAAAAAAAAAGGAAAGGAAGGATGAGAGGAGATAACTTAAAAGGCTTAGTGAATGAGAAGCATGTGCAATTCACATTTTTTGGATAGGCAAGGAATTCCCTATTACTCCCCTGGAGATGTGAAAGCCAGCTAAGCATAAACTGCATTCACTTATCTGGATGTGGAACAAGGCAAGGTGGAGGCCAGGCTGTAATATTGTGTTTCAGACTCATCCCCAGAGAGGAAAAAGATCACAGTGATTTACATTTGACTCCTATTTTCTTTGTGCCAAATCAAATGCCTTCGGACTTATTAAGTTGATATTTCCCCCAAATAAATACAGCATTTTCAGCTGCCACTGAAGATTAATTTGCTCTGACATCTAAACTGTCATTTTCTTTAAAGAATGCTCTTATTGTTTGACCCTTCTTCACCTTAACATTGCTCCCCTCCCCCTTGGGATGAGGTTTGGCTATGTTGCCCAGGGTGCCCTCAAATTTTCTTGGGCCCAAGTGATACTCCTGTACTCCTGCCTCAACATTCTCAGCAGATGGGACTATAGTGCTTATCACAGCTTGTACATTTCCGATACAAAAGTTTATATCAAATTATATTATCAAAATGTTTAACCCTATAATTGGTGCAGATAACTGATAATCACATAAGAAAGATGATGTTATTAGTATACCAAGATTTCTCCCAAGCATTAAATAGTGTCTACCATCTGACATAAGTTGTCCTATAAGTTTAAAGTTGTTCAGATTTTCTTGTGAGAGATTGACATCCAGAGGAAAAAAAACTTAAAGTTTTTTCTTTTACATTCTTTTTCTTTTAAGTTCTAGACAGAAATGATGAGTACAAAAAAGAAAGCTGTAACCAAACCTTACATAAAGGAAAAATGGGAAGTGGCAAGAATCTTTC
Source organism: Geosciurus inauris (assembly GCA_004024805.1). Classification (NCBI taxonomy): domain Eukaryota; kingdom Metazoa; phylum Chordata; class Mammalia; order Rodentia; family Sciuridae; genus Geosciurus; species Geosciurus inauris. Next base: position 6,544 of record PVHX01010672.1, on the reverse strand, counting down.
TGAAAGGTTTCAACAAGTGTATTTATTAGCTTTATACAAATAAAGACAATCAAAATAAATAAAATACATTACAAACAAAAACAATGGGGACCTTATAAACTGATGTGTCACTGGAATATCTGGTACTAGAAGATGAAATTTCCAAAATTTTCTAGTTTTGGAAAAAACTAGAGCTGTTCTCAACCTTATCAAAAGAATTTTTGAAGAATTTAATCATTCAAAATTGTTTCCACAGATTAAAAAAAATCCTAGAAAATATACTGCAATACTTTCGAAATTTTAAAGAAAACATGAAAAGAAACAAAATCCTATCAATGCTATCAATTACAAATAGGTAGCAGATGTTATATATTGACCTGCATTCTCCTGGAGCACACAGAAGTATTATGTTGTATGTAGACGGAATGCATTCCTATTTTTCCAAAAGAATCATTATTAAACTCTTTATGTAAATCATATTACAGGCACTTGGAACTCATGAATTTTCTTAAAACTTAACATCTACACATGCTAAAATAACACAAAACTTCAAGCTGTCAAAGGGAAAAACTTGTTATCTTCATCTTTTTAAAATTTTCTGGTGTTTGAAGCTGCTGCCCAGCCCAAGCGTCACCTCTAACATATTGCACTCCCTGACCCCCACAGCTGTAGCCGAAAAGAAACAAAAATCTAGCCGAGGAAGTGACGTAAGTAAAGAAGTCTTTCTACCACGGCAAACTGCCTTCAAATCAACCGGTGGTAAAGCACCCAGGAAGCAAGTGGCTACAAAAGCCGCTCGGCAAGAGTGTGCCCTCTATTGGAGGGGTGAAGAAACCGTGGCACTCAGTGAAATTAGACATCAGAAGTCCCCTTAAGATATGATTCACGAACTCCCCTTCTAGCGTCTGGTGCAAGAAGTTGTTCAGGACTTCAAAACAGACCTGTGCGGCCAGGCTGCAGCTATAGGTGCTTTACAGGAGGCAAGTAAGGGCTATCGGGTTGGCCTTTTTGAAGACACCAACTGGTGGGCTATCTATGCCAAATATGTAACAATTATGCCAGAAGACATCCAACTAGCACACTGAGCAAGCAGAGAACGTAAGGATTCGCTCTGATGGGAAACATTTAATTTTCAAAAAATTTTTTTCTTTTCTTTCTGTTATTGGTAGTTCTAAATATTAGATTCACACACTACCCCCTCCACATGGGTTCAAAAGGTATCTAAGTATATGATTGCAAATGGAAAAATAAGGGACAGAAATCAGGTATTGGCTGTTTTTCCATTTTCATTTGTGAGTTTTTAATATAAATGTAGAGATGGAAAGCATTAATGCAAGCCAAAACGTTTCACTGAACAAGTTTCAGCAGTTCAATTTCATAACAATTGTAAATAAAACTTAAGTTTTTCTGGAAAAAGATTTTCTTACGTCAATACAATATATGCATTTACATAATTTTTTTAAATATTTATTTTTTAGTTGTAGGTGGACAGAATATCTTTGTTTTATTTTTACGTGGTGCTGAGGATTGAACCCAGTGCCTCACACATGCTAGACGAGCACACTAACACTGAGCCATAACCCCAGCCCCCATAATTATTTTAAAAATAAACCCAAAATGATATCCCCAAGTTAAAATGAGGTATTTCCATATTTCATAAATGAAAAATATATAAAAATATTTCATTTACATGTATAAATTTTTTTGTAAATGCTCTAATCATTCACCTCTTTTCTCAAAAGAATAGAACTCTAAAAACATAACATTTATTTCCAAAGTTACCAAAAGTGGTAATATTCGTTGTTCAATTTAAGTTTTTACAAGTGCCTCACATTTGAGGCAATAGGACTAAACAGGTTAAATATACGAAAAACATTTATGTGAGATTCTAGTCAATGGTTTTAACCACTGTTAAGTTATTGCCTTTTCTGGTGGCTTAGAGAATCATGTCCAGCTCTGCAGTGGAATTTAAAATCTTTCTTTTTAAAAAAATTTTTTTTAGATATTGATAGGCCACTATTTTATTCATTTATTTATATGTGGTGCTGAGGATCAAACCCAGTGCCTCACACATGCTAGGCAAGCGCTCTGCCACTGAGCCACAACCCCAGCCCTAAAATCTTTCTATCCATAGTGTTGGCAGTTTATATGCAAACTTATAAAAAGAAGCTAGATTTATTTATTTATTTGTCGTAGTAGGGATTGAACCCAGGACTTCGCACATGCTGGGTAAGGTTCCACCACTGAGCCCAATTATTTTATTTTAAGCCCTTATTTCATTTTGAGGCAAGGTCTCTCTAAGGTGCCCAGGCTGGCCTGGAACTCTCAATTCTCCTGCCTCAGCTTCCTGAGTAGTTGAAATAACAGGCACGTACCACAAGGCCTGGCAGAGACATTTAAAAATAAGTCATCTTATGATATGAGTATCTCTAAGACAGTTAAGTTCAATTTGTGGACAACACAAAACCACACAGATACTAAGAAAACATAAAATATCTGTACCGTCATTATTATCAACAACAAAAAAACCCTTCCATTGTTATATTAAACTTTAATTGCAGTGTTATCAGTGAGGAAAATAAGAATACGTACATATTTAGAATTCTTTTTCTGTATATCTTTTCTTGAATTAAATCAAAAAATCAATATCCTTCTCTGATGCTACCTAACCAGAAGCGAACTTCAGCACCCATTTTGAATCCAGGATTTCAACAAACATGTTGTAGATACCGGTAGCAATTCATAATTAACCAATCAGAGAACAGCAAAAAAAGAGAAATATAATTTATTTCCTAATGCCAATGCCAAATGTACTATAGAGAAGTTCAAGAAATAGGTGTGAAAACAGAAGTGAACTTGCAGTGTAAAACAAATGTTTCTGCCTCATCAATACTTGTTTTGCTGACAGCAATCATGTTTGCATTTGCTGGACGGTATGAAGCACTACTATATACTGGGCACTGGGGATATGGCAATGATCAACAAAGGGTGATTTAATAGAAATGGACAACTTAAAAAGACTACTGTGCAATAACTACATTATGTACAGATATATATTATGTAACAAACCGTGGAGTCCACCTTTCCATTTCATTTGTCTGCTAAAAGAGTAGTTTACTAGGGCCGGGACTGTAGTTCAGTGGTAGAGCACTTGGCTCACATGTGTGAAGCACTGGGTTTGATCCTCAGCACCACATAAAAATAAATAAAATGAAGATGATATGTCCATCTACAACTAAAAAAAATTTTTTTAAAAATAAAGATATTGTGGGCTGAGGTTGTGGCTCAGGGGCAGAGCACTTGCCTCGCATGCGTGAGGCACTAGGTTCGATCCTCAGCACCATATAAAAATAAATAAAACAAAATAAAGACACTATGTCCATGTATAACTAAAAAATATTTTTATAAAAAATTAAAAAATAAAAAAAAAATAAAGATATTGTGTCCATCTACAACTAAAAAAATTTTTTAAAAGAGTAGGTTACTTTTGTGTGCCATTCCGTCATGTTCCAGGACTCTGACAAGATGGCTAGGGCATCAAAACTGTCCACAGGTCCGGGGCACATTCATTAAGTTACTGAAGTAAAAATCTTAAAAATATTTGTACCTGCTTCACAGGCCCTGAGGGAAGAAGATAAAATTTTCAGTCATATGGATGATAACTCTTTAGGTTCCATCAGTGATGATGCTAAATTTCATTTAGGAGGGGAAAATAACCAGAATGTCTATAAGGTTGCAATAAAAACGAATACACTGTAACTGAGCGTGCAATGAATTCATTAAAATGTAATACTTCTGTGCCATATCTTGATAAAGTTGAGTTTTCAATTATTCTATTTTTGCTGAGAAGAATACAAAGACAAGAATCTCCTACAGCCATTTTGATGAACTGGTTTTTCCTAAAACTATGCAAGTATCCATTTTCCAACAGCATGGAGCTATGTGTCATTTCTATCACACAATCCCCAGGTTCTTTAATGAAAACCTATCATAATGGTAGGGTATTCAATTCTGCTTAAAATTTTGACTTACCTTTCAATCAGTAGCCACCTAGATTCCCAGCTCTTGTAACACTCTATTTTTCTGGAGAGGATATGTAAAAAGAAAACTAGAGCAAAGACACCTATTCCACATAGACTTAAGGAGCTGAAGGCATTCATCCTGGCTGCCAATGCAACTATCACTGAAGATAATACAAAATGACTGGAATGAAATTAGATCATGGAATTGACCTGTGTTGCTATTATACCAGAGGTGCCTACTGAATGCTATAGAAGTAACTGGTTATTTCCTTTAAAAATTTGTGTTGACTGTTTATGTGTAATGAAGTTACTAAATAATACTTTTTTAAATGTTTAAGCCTTTTATATTACCCAGAATCATGAACAATGTTGGGAGGAAAATATTTTAATATGGCATGTGACAGATCTTCATTCTGATATTCAAAAGAAAGCTTATAATAATGGAAAACATTGATAATGACATTATAATGAAGATGATGATTTCAGAAACATAAAATACTAATCCATCATTAAAGAACATGGATTATTTCTGGTCTACAAACTTTAATAATTCATACTGGGTCAATATTCTTGGATTCTCTATTCTCTTTTTGAATGATTATATTTTAAAAAATAAATAATGACAGAAAACTTCTCTAGATTAAAAGAAAACTCCAACTTGTAAGTCCCTGACATAGAAAACACTTCCTTTTTTTTTTTTTTTTGGTCCTAGAGACTGAACCCAGGGGCATTTAACCACTGACTCGCATCCCCAGTCCTCTTTATTTTTTATTTTGAGATAGGGTCTCTCTAAATTGCTTAGTTGGGGAGGCTGGCCTCAAACTTGTGATCCTGTTGCCTTGTCTCCTGAGCCACTGGGATCACAGGCGTGTGCTACCATGCCCAGCTGAAAACACTGACATTTGAATGCTAATTATACATTATATTATATACTTTGACAAATATCTCATTTTATTTTTATTTTTATTTTTATTTTTTGGTACTGGGGATTGAACTCAGGGGCTCTCGACCACTGAGCCACATCCCCAGCCCTATTTTGTGTTTTATGTAGAGACAGGGTCTCACTGAGTTGCTTAGCGCCCCGCCGTTGCTGAGGCTGGCTTTGAACTCGCGATTCTCCTGTCTCAGCCTCCCTAAGTGCTGGGATTACAGGCTTGCGCCACCACGCCCGGCTCTCATTTTATTCTTTAAAATCCTAAGAGGCCAGTATTCTTCCTTTGGAAACGAAGAAACCATAGCTCAGATGCATTAAGTAATGTTGAAGACAGACCATTTTCTCTACATCTTTTGTTAGGGTATAGTTCAATGCCACCTTAAATTATAATTATTTATGACATTGATTCTTATAAGCTCCATCAAGGTAGAATCTCAATTATCATTTTATCTCATTGCATTTAACACAGTAACTTGTCCCAATATTTGCACATAATGAATGAACCTCAACATTCAATATATATTGTACTATATAATATCCATAAAGTTTGGGGGGGGAAATCTGTGTTTAAAACTAGATTCTAGCTGGGTGCAGCGGCGCATACCTGTAATCCCAGCACTTTGGGAGGCTGAGACAGGAGAATCATGAGTTCAAAGCCAGCCTCAGCAAAGGCAAGGCACTAAGCAACTCAGTGAGACTCCATCTCTAAATAAAACACAAATAGGGCTGGGAATGTGGCTCAGTGGTCGAGTACCCCTGATTTTAATCCCGAGTACAAAAAAAAGGGAGGTGGTCATAGATTCTTGCCAGGCATGGTGGTGCATGCCTAAACTCTCAGCAACTATGGAGGCTAAGGCAGAAGGATCTTCAAATTTGAGGCCAGTCTCAGAAAATTAGTAGGACCCTGCTTCAAAATAAAAAAGGGCTGTAGTTCAGTGGCCCTAGGTTTAATCTCTAGTATCACCCCTCTCCCCCGAAAAAGGATTACAAATTCTTATTCTTTCAAATGAGAGATGAAGTCAAATTCTTCTACATTGGATTCAGCAGACCTTACTAACTTGTTTAATTATAGAGTGAGAGGCTTAAGTCATGTCTTAGAATTTATGAGGTCATAAAAAGCCTTGCAGCTTCAGCTCAGAAGTCCAACTACCCTGAGACTGCCATGCTGGACAAACCATCATTTAGACATATGACTAACAGTTCCAGCTACACTCAGCCTTACAGCATTCCTAGCCAAGGCACCGGGCACGGGAATGAAGCTGCCTAGAATCTTTCAGTCTAGCTCCCCTGGTACCTGAATACCATCAAATGATCTCTGTTGAAGTTATGTCAAGAAGTTTCAATACCTATCCAAATTTCTGGCTCTCAATATTGAGAAATAGAACAAAATAGCCACTGAGCTTTGAAGTAGTTTGTTAAATGGCAATAGATACTTAAAGTCCTTTCAAATAATCTTTGAAATTATTTTCAAAGATTTTGTATATATTTTGTATCTAACTTTTCAATAAAGATTTCTGGGGGCTGGGGTTATGGCGCAGTGGTAGCGTGCTTGCCTAGCATGCATGAGGCACTGGGTTCGATCCTTAGCACCACATAAAAATAAAATGAA